>OY757273.1:6404451-6458682 GCA_963584085.1 Pyrausta aurata
GGGGATCATAGTACAAAACCATGGTTTCGTCTCCCGTAACAATCAACTCCAAATAACTTTTTCCGTAACGCCTATACGCGTCTAAAACTTCTTGAGAACACGCTTTTCGCTCTGTTCGCTGCAAGCTCGAAAGAAGTTTGGGTACCCACCTAGCACTAACTTTATTTATGTGAAGATGTTCATGAAGAATCCTAAGTACTGAAGTTTTCGAAAGCCCGGTTCTTGCCGCTATTTCTTTAGTCTCAAGTCTTCGATCACTCAGAACTTCCTCTTCCACTAATTTGACACAGTCTTCGGTGAGTACTTGAACAGGCCGGCCGGAGCGAGGTTCGTCGTCAATGGACTCCCGTCCTAAACGAAACTGCTTACTCCATTCTTTAACGGTGGAAAACGACGGAGAAGAATCCCCGTACACGGCATCTAACCTTTTTTTATATCGGTTGGACTGATTCTTTCCTTGGTCAGGAATTTGATCACGGAACGATATTCCAATTTGAATATATCGAAAATTTTCCAACTTCCTATAGTTTAAACGTCGTAATATCAAAACCACAAGCAACAGGAACACCAAAATCATACACGAAACAGCGGAATAAATGACAATCGCGATGACATATTTTTTATTTTATTTTAAGCCGCCAAATTTTTCTAAACAGTAACTTTTGGACCACACCTCGTAAATAGCCAGACACTTTGGCCAGTTCTCAGTTCACAGTTAAGGTCATAATGAATTACTTTAAATAAGTAGTTAAATTAAGCGATTTGAGAGTCAATTAGCTTTGAAATGTATCATCATCGCATTTATTTATACTTTATTACACAACCACACTTTGTACAAAAGGTGGACTTAACGCCATATGGCATTCTCTACCAGTCATACCTTTGGGCTAAGCATCATGACCGTAAGGTTTTTCACAGCGACCAGTTGCGTGTGGCCCGCATCCAGAGTGATCCTACGATCCTACTTATGTTAAATTACCTGCGATTCCATGTATGTGTATCCATTATAGCAGGATATTCATAACAAGCATAATTTAATCTTTAAATCTCTAATATCTTAATCTTTTAATTTGTATCTTTTTTTTAGCACGTAAAGCCGTTGGTCCTGCGCCTGATCTCTCTCCGGTCGTGTCAGATTGCTGTCCCATCTGGCTATGAGAGTGAAAGGAATGGAATGAAAGGACTACAATATGTCCCGCGCAGTCGGTTAGTCGTTGTGACTGGCCACCGTAGTCGAAATCGGCTAGGGAGACTATATGGACTATATTCACTATTGCAGGATATTCATAACTAGCATACTTTATGATATGCGTGCCAATCAACTGTCCACAGAGGATGCCCAAGACCGTGCAAAGTGGAGACGGAAAAGTAGTAGGGCGGACCCCGGGCGTCATCGCACGCAACTGGGAACAACGCCGGGATGATGATGATGATTCATAACTAGCATACTTTAACCTTTTTATAACAAATAATTCACCTTAAAACCAAACTGTCTACGCAGACTAAAAGCACATCTATCTATCATCGTAATCTATAAATTGCTAAGCTACTCATGTCTATTTTATTTTCATATACTAGAACCAGTACAATTCATGCATAAAACAATGGGATCGGAATGTCAACATGTTTACAAACAACTAAGCGTCCAACTATTTGCCGTTAATACAAAAGTCTACAAATAAAAATCTAATGTTCTAGTATATTCGTTTGACTCACGATCGCTCGCACATTCATTTCCGTGAGCCTTCGGTGGCGCAACTGGTGCACATTCTCAATTATTTCCTACGTACAATTTAAGCATAGATGTTATCGATGCATTTTTCATGATTATTACTAATTCATTATAACAGGAAATCTTTTTTTTATTATTTGTCTTACAGTTACTTGAAGGCCTTAACCTTGCTTCAAACTTTACTGAATCTAGTGTGTTATTAGTCATATTCATATAAAGACCGTTTTAATTTGCTTGGCGAATATTGTAAACAATCTTAAGATTATTTTTAACGAAATGATTTATTTTAAAATAAGATAAATAAAAATCTCACAACCTACATAGGTAAATCATCATTGAACACTGAAATCTTTGAAATGGAATAGTTAACTAATTCAATTCACTGATATTATTTTAAAAGTTATAAAAATATTGTTTACAATGTTCGACATGCAAAGAAACAGAGTTTAGGGCCCTGTTCAACTGACACATTTGCAAGCCTGTTGAATTTTGCAAGTGCTTACTTCAACACGTAGGCTGCGTCACTTCCTCAACAAGTTTACAGATGCAATTTATAATATTAAGTTTCCTCAATGTTGCGAGATTACACTCTCAACAATTTTGCAATTTATAATATTAACACTTTCCGGGGCGGTATCCCAGACACAATAGAATTTGTATTGTTTTACGGCTATAGCCGTTCACTGTCACTGAAAGTGTTAAGTTTGTATAAATACAAAACACAATAAAAGCAAAATGATATCTTACCTTATAATGCATATGCTGCACCCTCGCCGAGTCGGCCGCGGCGACAGCCCTAGAGCACTCGGACTGTAGTTCCGCGACCCTATCCTCCAATCTCCTCAGATCATCCTTCAGCCCGTCCCTCTCGGTTTGCAAGTCGGCCGCCTGCGCCCGCGCCGCGCGTAGCTCAGCCGACGACCGCTCGGATATGCCGGTGGTTAGTTCCTGGTTCGTCCGCTGGAGGGCCATCCGCTCTTCTTTCTCGACTTCTATTTGGCGTTCGAGGCGTCTGTTGAGAGAAAATTGGGACACGTTTTAGAATTAGGTAGAAAACTGCTTCGTTGAAGTACCTGAATAGAGGGAAGCGCTTATCTGTCCGACTTTTCTGTCAACTTTAGTTAGCTCTGTCACTAATACTATAAGCTGCTTCATGACAGGGTTAACTTTCAGGCCGGTAAAAATTCGGCTTTCGAAGAATATGTCATGAATTCGCTAAGCCAACGTCTCAAATACAATATTTTGGACTGTAGCTATCTCTGTCACTTTTTGAAGGAGGATAACGCTAGTGTGCATCAAGGCACACTCGCGCAGCTGAAAATATGATCAAAATGTTAAAGAGGAAGTCTCTGTTCTAAGGTTATTATTACATCGATCTTCCGTGACTACTTATCCATTTCAATAATAATCACCTGTTCTGCAGTCTGAGGGCAGTGATATCAGCCTGTAATCGTGCGCGTATTCGTTCGGACTCTGCGTCAGCCTTGCGCCGCGTCACTAGCCGCCAATTTAGTTTGAAGCGACGCTAGCCTAGGTAGTTTGCTGCCCTACATTAATCTACAGTAACCTGTTTTATAAACTTAGGGCAGTAATCTCAGCCTATAGACTATAGGCACGCGCGTCCGTTCTGCCTCAGCGTCGGCCTCGCGTCGCGTCTTCTCGGCCGCATCACTCGCCTCTAGTTTACGACCACAAATCATCGCTAGTTTGTTGATAATCTACATTAGAGTGTCCCAAAGTATGGCTGCCACTGAAGCTGCGCTGTAGATCGACACACCACCACCGACCGAGCCGTACTCATATTGGTAACGGTCTAATTTCCTAGCGATGGATCCCGAGTTCCTAAACTTGTATTAGTTGGGTCGGAGCAAATACAGCTTTGGGAATCACCAGTTCTGCAGCCTGAGGGCAGAAATACCCTAAATAGTAAGTAAGTAATACCGTAGGTTACCTTAAATATCTACAATTGAATTTTTTATTAAAATTTTATTAATTTAATTGTTATGTAATTGTAATGTAATTGATACGACATTGTATGATAAAACTATAATTCTTACATAATAATTTCATAATTTTTATAAGTTTGTAAAATATTTGCATGCTATTTCTGATAGCTGGAAAAGCTGAACTGTAATAATCATAACACCCACAAAAGTGTACCCTTTTCCAAAGGCAAATAAAATATTCATTTCATAATCTCTTCCACGCGCGCCCGTCCGTCCTGCCTTATACTAGTTTATTATGCTACGGCCACACTTCGAGGCGAAGATTCGTGTTCGGGTTGTCGCGATAAAACTTCATGTTTGATCCATGACGAAGTGCTTGGCCAGACTACAAAAAGCTGATGATGTCGCGATAATCTAGAACGTCGCGATAATTCATTTCGTGGAAAACATGGAAGAGGCGGTCACGCTGTATCAGATGGCTACTAATAATTATTTACTGCATCTTTATTTATTACTTAAACAAAAATAAAAAGATTAAAAAGAGGAATAAAAGGCGATGTAAATCAGATGTTTTTTCTTATGGTTTGGATCTTGCGGGTTCCTTAAAACTGATTCCGATTCGTAGTTTTGAATAAATTCCAAAATTCTGTCGTTGTTCCAGTCCATGACAAAAAGTTTAAGTTGAACACGCTCGGCGTCTCGCAGTCAACTAAAGCGCGCGAAGTGTAGCCAACCGCACGAACTTTGTCGCGACAAAACCCTTTGATGTCCCGCATTTTACCGACAGCGGCGCGAAGGGCTTTCGTATTCGCGATAGGACGAATTATTGGCCAGACGTGTCGCGACAACGCAAATCTTCGCGTTATCGCGATATGTGTGGCCGCAGCATTATTAGTTTACGCGACCACGGACCATCGCTAGCTTGTTGATAACCTACATTAATCTGCATATTCACCTGTTCTGCAGACTGAGGGCAGTGATCTCGGCCTGTAGCCGCGCGCGCGTCCGCTCAGCCTCGGCGTCGGCCTCGCGTCGCGTCTTCTCGGCCGCAGCGCTCGCCGCTGCTTCGGCGGCCGCTAGCTTAGTTTGAAGGGACGCTAGCTCCCGACCGCGCATTACTGCTAGCTTTTCTGCTGACCTACAATTGTAAAAGATACAAGTTTTATGGATTCATTGCAAACATTAGTAACTAGCGGCCGCGGCGAACTTAGTCCCCCACCCTCTATGTCCTATTCGGGGCAAAAAAGAAACCAACCAAAGTAAAAATTATGAAAATCGGTTCCTCGAGTTATATGCGAAGAAACTAACTCGACTTTTGTTGTCAGAGAGGGATAGAAGATGTGTACTAGTTTTTAAATATACTTACTTGAACGTGGCCAAGTCAATAGCAGTGCAATCGTGTGAGGCGTTGAAGCCTGCTGTGCTGTCTTCGTTATCTTCCGGCGCTACGTATGAATAACCTGCAAAAACATTTTTTATTTATTTTTAATCTAGAGGACATTGGAGTGACGAAATAGTAAATTTGGTAGTAGTCAGGCGACACAAGTATTATATCACAATCGACAATAGCTGCTTATCTGGTCATATCGCAAAACATAAATAACTTGAGTAAAATCGATGCGCTCAATTGCCTATCGTCCAATCATTTGCCCCTACTTTTCTCTCTAGAAGGTAAATATTTTCAAAAACAGCCGATTCACTACTTCAAGTACGAGAATGCCGACTGGCGAAAGTTTCGCTCATATCTCAATGACCATACCACCTTGGATAGTAGTACCCTAAAAACTCGTGAACATGTAGATGCGGACATATATTATAGTTTCAATAAATGTTTAGTCGAAGCTCGCGACCTATGTGTACCAAAAGAAATTAAAACAGCGGATAGAACTGTAAAGCTCCCATGGTACATTCGTAGTCTCATAAAATCCAGAAATCGATTACGTCGTGACCTTTTATGCGTGGTTAACCTCGACATGAGAAGAGCTATTCGTTTTGAAATTAATTCACTTCAAAAAATCATTAAGTCTAAGATAGCAAAGTTCATGGATTCTGTTTGGAACCGGAAACTGGCTAGGGTTGATAATCCGAGAAACGATATCTGGCGATTAGTCAAGTCATTAAAAAATAAGTCTTCTATGACCCCCCCACTTGTAAAAGAAGATGGAACCCTGACCCGTGATACTTTAGAACAGTGCGAAGTTCTCGCTGAAACCTTTAGATCAAACATGTTACTTACGTCCAACTGGAGTGACCCTGAGTTAGAGATTATTGTTAAAAATACTATTAAGATCCTAGATAAGCCCTGTACAAATCCTAGTCCTCCCCTCATTCACCCACATGAGGTGTGGGCCCTTATCCGGAAACTGAAGCGACGCAAAGCACCTGGCGAGGACAATATCCATAATGCTCTGCTTAAAAATTTACCTCAGAAAGCTGTAATTTACTTAACAAAAATAATGAACGGGTGTTTTTGTCTTAATTATTACCCTGATGCATGGAAATCTGCTAAAGTCATTGCAATTAAAAAACCTCATAAGGACGAATCAATGCCTGTAAGCTATCGACCTATCAGCCTCCTGCCAGTTTTAGGCAAGTTGTTTGAAGCTGCCATTCATACACGTTTACTTAAATTTGCAAATCGTATAGTACCCAATGAACAATTTGGCTTCAGACGTACCCATTCCACAAATCACCAACTGGTCAGAGTAGCTCAACACATATCCCGTAGCCTCAACTCAAAGCAGTCTACGGGAATGTTCCTACTTGATATTGAAAAGGCCTTCGATACTGTTTGGCACGAAGGTCTTCTTCATAAATTATTAATCCATAATATACCCGTTGGGCTAGTTAAATTGATTCAGTCGTACCTTTCAAATCGCACCTTCAAAGTGTTTATAGGCAGTAGTTATTCGCAGCCTAAAAGCATCCCAGCTGGCGTACCCCAAGGATCGATCCTTGGTCCTTTACTTTTTATTCTATACGTTTACGACATTCCAGTACAGATACGCACCACTCTCGCATGTTTTGCTGACGATACCGCATCTCTAACTTCATCGACGGATGAAGACCTTATTATTAGTAGACTGCAGTTGTCGCTTGATGGCTTGAGATCCTACTTTCAGAAGTGGAAACTTAAACTAAACGAGACAAAAACAGAGGCTATCATATTCTCTCGTAAACGTAAGGTACCCAGTAGAACCCTCAAAATAGGTACGCACTCAATACCTTGGCAAAACTCTGTAAAATACCTCGGAATCAGTTTCGACAGGAAACTAAACTGGACTAAACATATAAATAACCTTAAAACAAAAGGCGCATCTGCTATGATTGGACTCAATCCTATTTTTAATCGCCGTAGCCCTCTCAGCCACAATACAAAAATAAGAATTTATACTACTCTTATACGACCTTGTATCACTTACGCTTGCCCTGCATGGCACGCAACTTGCCCTACAAATTATAAAGCTCTTCAAGTGATCCAAAACAAAGCACTAAAGATAGCGTTCAATACGCCGTTTTGTACTAACTTGCAAAAATTACACGATGCTATAAATCTTTTACCGATACTCGACTTTATTACAAAACTTACTTGTAACTTCTTTAATAACGTTAAGAATCACATAAATCCGCTTATATCAAATATTTCACGTACTTAATATACAATAAAAACAAGATCAACTGATATCGACACTTATGGCACTTATCGCCTTACCCCAACACTGCGTCTGACGTCACCTATTGTTCACACGCGCTCGCACAAAACCGGCTAATGCGACCGTAACTCGTAGCTCAACGATTTCTAGTGTACAAGTTTTACTTATACCTCCACTAAAAACGATATTGTTATCACTTCGTAGTTAAATTGAGTGTTTGTTTAACCAATTTTATAGTATGAACTTTTAACTAAAAAGATCATAATAGTATTGTGCTGTAGTTATTAAAATAATTTTTACCATGTTTAGACAGTGAACAAATAAAAAATAAAAAATGTCATTTATATAAACTTACAAAGGTGTTTAGCCAAGTAAGTGTAATAAATTTAAATTGTAAGTATACATTAATGTTACTTTTAGTGTTTGTACTTGTATCTTCTGTTAATTATTTAATAAAGAATTTTGAAAAGTAAGTAAAGTAATAGCTGCGTTTGTTGACTGCATTTTTGGCTTGACTGAGCCATTAATGTTCGTCATAGGCTCAAAGTCTGCCAAACCAAAAAGTAAAGAAGTTTTTATTTATTTTTCATCTCTCCTGTTCGGAAAATTAAACTTTCCTGTGTAGATAGCCGGGTGGAAAATAGCTTTTCCATCCCTATGGTGGAAAGTATTGCTACGATCAGACATGGAGTCAAAGATAATTGTGTCACATCACATTATTAAAATAAAAGAGCTTTCAATAACTTTTTCCCAACTAAACATATTTTTTTTAAAATTATGATCGTTTATAAACAATATACAATTGGTCTGGCGCGCCCCACTCCTTTTTTGATTGAGGAAGGTGCAGGGTGCGGGGGGTGACACGCGCGTCAGTTGCGAGCCGGCCGTCATTCAAAAATTTAGACTCGTCACGAAAGTGGCTCTACTTAAATTACTTTTAAAATGTCAAGGATAACCCAGTGTGTTGTACTAAAAAATAAACCTGGTATAATCTTCTGTCATTATTAAATTTACTAAATAATTCGGTATAATGGCAACTTAAACACCATAAACAATTTCAAATAAAAAAAGCATGTGGTACTTATAAAATTACCGGGGTGTACTCTATCGGGGAAGGCTATAAAACATCACGCTAGGACCAACGTTTACGAAGAAAAAACAATTCACGCATATGAAGTCCCGGTGGACCGACAGTTCTCTTATAAAGATTTTTTTAAACCTTCAAATGTTATAAAACGTTCTTACGTGTTTTGTTTACTTCAATAGTAAAAATGTTACTGGTGCAATTTAAAAAAAAAATATTACTGGTCTAGTAGCTAACCATACCTACTTGAAACTATATCTAAGTAGAGTATCTTTCCCTTTGAGTGTATTTTTTGTAGTCTGCTTGTCATTCATAAGTCATTATGATGTTCCAAATTCAATTCAAATGTTCGAAAAAGCTTGCACACATGTACTATAAACGATTTGGACGAGTGGAGGGGCGCGCCGTCGTGGATGGCACTATCTATATATCCCCTTCACCTCACCTTGACACTTTTATTTTCTTTTTACATTGTCACTTTTTGTTTTTCTTTCTATCTTTGACATTTTTTTTTAGTTTTGTCGATTATTGCATAGATTAGTAAGCAGGCGGAGGCGATTCGTCGGTGTTCATAACCTTCTTACTCACTCCCACTTTTAGCTATCACTCATATCGCTATCTCATGAGACAAAATCAAATCTGCCGTATGTATGTACATATGTATTTGTGCCATTATTCTTTCTAATCGTGTTAAATGTTGTTATACTGTAAATTAACTGTCATATTTTGTTTATAACTTGAGTTTTCCTTTCTCGCTCTTGAACTACCTAATACCTCTCCAAGACATCTACAAAGAATTTTGTAAATTTAATGTTTTCCTCACAGTCGAAATGAAAAATAGTATGTTTAACTCGGGTGAAAGCACCTATTTCACTCTCGTACTATTGGCGCTCTCACTCCGTTCGAGCGCCAGAAACATCTCGAGTGAAATGGGTCACTATCTCCCCTTGTATAAAAATCTACTATAGAGTGATTCGAGAAAGATATATTTTCCGCCCCCCGCACGCCCCTCCGCCCCCTGCGGTGGTGGACAATCCCATACAAAACTAAGAAAATATATATCCCATAATGTGAACGGGTGAAAGATATATCTCGGGATATAAAATATATCGTAATATTCATTAATATATTATATCCCACAGTCAAAAGGCAGCTTTACATTACCTATGAAAGGCAGCTGTCCCGCGAAGGGCGGGCGAGCGCGGAAGGGCGCCGCGGAGGGCGGGCGCACGTCGCGTGGTTCCGCGCGGAAGTACGAGGCGTCCTCCGCGCCGCGTACGCACGGGACCCACGGCGGCGCCTGGCAAAAACAAATATACGCACTTTTAAGGATTGTCGTCGTAATGGTCGTAAAACGTAATAAAAATGTAATTATAGATGTGCCGTTGCTGACAACATTCAATACCACTCAATACAAAGGAATATTTAAACAACACAGTTTAAATAACCGGCAAATGGCACTGTTGGTATGTGATTCAGTCGCCAATGAGAAAGAAGAAAGAAACTAGTATAAACAATCAAAGAAAAGCCGCTTCTTTGATTTGTTGTCTAACTTGTCATAATTGACGTGAACGCGCGCGAGAGAGCGAAAGTTTTGTTTCATACAATGTGTCAGCGCTGCTCCCTATGGAGAGCGTTGTCGGATTTATCACGCGATTAGTAGACCGTGACGTAGGCATACAGATCGAAATTCGCGGAGTAGTCAAAGCTCCCACACAGATGAAGTGTTGTTATTAATATTTATACATCGAAATCAATAATTAAGTAGCGTCATATCAGGTTAGATAAGCTCTAATAAAAAATGATTAAAGTTTGTTGGATATAATATGAGTATGCTTCATTCGAAGATATAAATTACCATGTAGTGCTTCTATCCTGCAGGCAACGTTCATTATTATTAACTACTAACAAGTGCGCGACGTTTTCATTGACTAAAGAGTCGCGCAGCTGTCATGCTGCTCGCGATTATTTGACAGACCATCTCATTTTGAAGTGTCCTGCTTTTAACATTCAGCGATTGCTGTTCGCGGATGGCCTACTAGAGATATACAAAAATAAGGACATCCCCCGCCTCCTGCCATCGCTACTTGAAAATCAAGACACCTACAAATATATTTATGAATACATATGCTCCACCTTCGAAGAGTTGTAATTAGAGTTCCAACATGAACATTGGAAACTGCAGTTTAAGTCTCCTCACACACCAGAAGAATCTCCCCAGATCAAGGGAATAATCTCCCCAATCTCTAAAATCGAATAAATCCCCAATCTCCTGGGCTGCTCTCTACTCTCAATATAAATACCCACTATAGGACGCGCGTTCCCAAAACATTCTCTATAAAGGTGTATAAAAACAACACCTCCTACTACAATCCAGTAGTCAGAATGTGCAGGACTTACAACGAAGTGGTGAGCAAAGACATGTCGATGGACGTATTTAATAGTAGGTTTTCTCATTTCAAAAAGGCTGTTACGGATTTTCTTACAAAGTAGATTTTTTGTTCTTTTTTTTTAACTTTTTTTTTTTCTTACTGTAAAATTTTCCGGTTTTACTTTTCTTTAACTGTATTTTAGGTAATTTCAGCTGTCACTAGAATTAATCATGCTGTGTATACCATTTATGGATTACCGTCTAGTCTTAAGAGTATATATTGTATTATATTAAGTGCATGTTTTGATTGTAATCTGTCGGTGTACCTAATAATAAATAAAAAAAAAAAAAAATGGAAACATAGAAATAAAGAATAGGCCGTATGGACCCCGTCCAAAGCCGTGAAACCATAAAAAAAAGATTATTTACATGCAATGTACCTGATCTCTAATGGTGTGCATATGCGCATGCGCGAGCGCCGGGTGCTGCAGCGTGTCCAGGTAGTTGTACCGCTTGGCCGGCTGCACGCGCAGCAGCCCCGCTACCAGCGAGCGCCACTCGTCCGAGGGACCGTTTGGCGCAGCATCGAACGGGGGCTCCGCGTTCGGTTCCCGTTCATATCTGAGAAGGAAATAAATATTATAAATAATTTATTATGATGTTTCAAGATTCATGATATTGACATTTAGTAAAATATACCTTGCTACATTAGATAGAAGGCAGTATTTCAGAATGAAGTCTAAAAAACATTTATTTTAATTCATTTATTTCAAATAATATAGTAGCATGATATATTACTGCTATTCTTCATTTTGGCGTAGAAATGATACCAAATGCATGGATACTTCATGATTGCTTTTCACGTTTAAAAAACAGTGCAAGACATTTTATTGCACAGCAGAGTATTGTTGTCACTTTTATAGATTGTGTTGTTTTTTGTTGTATAGCATCCAATTCAAAAATAGCTAAGCTAAAGCTCTTGGTTACTCATTGATAACTGGACACAAAGGAATTGCACATGAAGAAAAGTTAATTCAGTTAAGTCAAACATGTAAAAAGTCCTAAGTAAATGAAACACACTTCTCGATATAAAACGCAACTTACTTCTGTATGTTGGCAAGGATTTCGGCAATGGAATCTTCGTCCCCCGTCGAGAACGGCCTCTTGAGTGTGACGAGCTCGAACGCGACGACGCCCAGCGACCAGTAGTCACACGCCGACTGTGACAAACATTCACAATAAGTAAACAATAATGTTTCACATACGTGGGATTGGAAATCGCGAACCTTAGAATATTGTGGCGTACAAAACAGCTCTGTTAGATTATCTGATCACTTGACTTATGCATATAACAATGCATATGTTGGCTAGTGAGAAGATTAAAACAATCGTAATAACTGAATTTCTATATTTTTCACTATTATGTTATTATAACAATTCACAAAGAAATATTTGTTGATTTTAAACATTATTGCTTAAACTGTCCTGTGTCGTATATGAAGAGGTTTGTTGGTTGGTGTAGGTTTTATGATGAGAATTAATACATTTATTTGTTTCGAAAATATAAACAGACTAACTACATCACATCACACATTCATGCTCACAAAGTTAACATGTACTTTAATTTCAATAAGTTTACGATCATTCAAATTAATTATTTAATCAAAACCAAGTATAGTTTTTTTTTCGTTTTGCTATCTACATATTATCACAATTTGCATTTTTTTTACCGCATCACATACCAATATGTTAATTTACCTGCATGCCAAAATTAGTTCTAACTACTGCATAGCCGCGCGCAGATTTGAGTTGTAAATTGTAAGTATAGTTATCTATTTATTAAACACTCAAATCATCATACATTAGTACAGTAATACCCAAACTATTTTACCCTTTTTTTTCGTATACAATCCATAGAGCTTACTTGAAACAGTATTAGGAAAATATAATAGGTAAAGAACCCCAGAAACTGGGCATAAATCATTTGATGCCCAATACTCAACCATTTGCTTTAGTTGGATTCAAATATGGAATTTCCAATGTTATTGTTACCAAACCGGCACACTAGTAATTGATTGATCGCTTGTGTAATACATAAAAGTGGTACCCCTTAAAATTATTATGTGTGTATCTGTTGTGTTTCATTCACACACTGAATACGAATGCCATTATTCTTGATGCAGTTCACTTAAGTGTTTCTGGTGTGTTTTGAGTCACACAATGATCATGATCTAAGTCATGACTCATGATACCAAATACTCAATCATCCCGGGTATTACTATACTAGCAAGCGGTGCGAACCCACAATGGCGGTGGCAGCAATGCCGCGGCAGTACTGGAGACAGACTGAGTGTCGGCTGGCGCAGTCGGCGGCGGCCAGCAACTCGGGCGCCACGTAGTCCGCCGTGCCGACCGCTAGCGAGCCGCAGCCGCCCTCGGACAGGCGCGCGCAGGACCCGAAGTCGCCTAACTTTACGTGGCCGCATCTGAGTACAAAAAATCGGTTTTAGACATAAGGAAAGGAATCATCAGAAACCTAATAACATCATCATTATCAGCCAAAAGGCAAGTACAAAAACGTCCACTGCTAAACAAAGGCCTTTGATGACTCATTCATGAGTGTCTCGAAATTCTTGAAATGTATCTTATGAAGTATAGGTAATAACTATGCAAAAAAAACAAAAGATACAACGAAAGATTATGCTATAAAATGAATCATTAATACACATACCTGTCCAGCAAAATGTTGTGAGGTTTAATATCTCTATGCACATAGCCCATTCCATGTAATGCTTTTAAGGCATGTGCCACTTCAGCTATGTAGAATGCAGCGTCACGCTCTGCTAAGGGGTGGTTTCGACGCGACATCAGACCGGCCAGGTCTCCGCCTGAACACAGCTCCATCACAAGGTATAAGTTGTTGTTGTCCTATAAGTTATTCATAATTCATGTTAGAAAGTGTGCATGAGAAAACCTTGAGAACATAATTCAAGATAATGTACCAAGAACAGAAAAGTTTTATCATAGAGAAAGGTAAAGGCCTGGCCTCATTCACGGTTTTCCACAGTAACCAGTAATAATTATATGATAATCAATTAATTTAGGTTTTTTTTTTTCTTTTCATCACAATCACCTTATTTATGTAGTCAAAACATATAGTGATTCATAAAATTTTGAATCTCATAGGAGTTACCTGAAATGCATACTGCAGTCGAGGCATCCAGGGTCCAGTGGCATTAGCCAGAACATCTCTTTCGTCTTCAGCAGCACCAGCAGCCCTTTTACGAGCCTGCTCTTTGCGCATAGTTTTCAGTGCGTACACATCACCTGTCTCCTTTTCACGAGCCATCTTATGGAGAATAAAAATATTTAGTTAACACCTGTACATTTTAATACATAAGTATTTAGTATTTACTGTAAAAAAAAGTTAAAATTTTAAGTATTTTGACCAAACTTTTCCTTATTATGGAAAAGTTTGTTTACAAAATAAGGAAAAGTTTAGATATAATCAAGTTTGTAGTCAAAAAGTTTGCAAGCTCTTTTTGAATGACTAAATTTTAAGGTGCAAGAGTAGTAATTTAAGGCCAAATATAAATACTCACATGGACTTCTCCAAAGTGACCTCGGCCAATAGTTTGTAACAGCTCAAAATCAGAGAGGCATACTCTAGTCCTACGCAATTCCGCAAGAGTACTGCGATCTAGAACAACGCAGATGAAACATTATTATTTGTCAGTACGAAGAGGCACACACAATGCAGAGCGACCTCAGCGTACAAACAAAAAGTTAGCATCACCAAATCAAAACAATAGGTAACAACAGTGCCACTGTACTTACACCTGTCGACAAAAGCTTTAACGAGATCATCACTCTTCTTGACGGGATCATCGTTACACTCATCATAGAGAACTGTAAGGGCATCCAACAACGCCTCACGATCTATTGTCTTTTTGTTCAGTTTGTTAGAACCACTAGTCACTTTGCCTAAGATCTGACGATTCAAGCGTGTGATCCGCACAGCGATAGCCTCCTTCGAAGGCTCCATCGTAATAGAGTCAATTTTAATTTAGAATCTGCGTTACACCCATTTTATTCACTTAAAAATTGAAATTGTTTTAAATTCGCTGTAGATTCGACACAGAAAGAAGCAGCCCGGTATTATTTCCGTTGAAATTTGAAAACCGAACCTGCACCTGCTTTTGACAGGTTGGCACAAAATTGACATTCATTTGACATTAGTTTTTTTTATTCAGTTAGGTTAGGGGCGTTGCATTTTGAGCTATCTCATTCGTTCAGTGGCCGGCCAATAGAGTCCAAGACAGACGACGAGAAAGTAGATCATTAGCTACTCACTACTAGATGTCGCTTTTCACAAACAACCTTAATTTAGCCGCTTGCCAATAGATGGTGCTTACTATAGAATATAGATAGATGGCTTCGTTCAATATGTTTGTTTGAAATCCCGAGTCGCACGCACCCGAAAATATCTATTAAATATTATTAATCAGTCAGGTATCAAACGAATGCCGGGAGTCGCATAACAATGGAATTTTTATTGTGTCTCGTTTACACATACTTGACGAGTTAAAGTTCATTTACATATGTCCGAGTATAGTAAAAACCTTAATATTATGTGTTATAGTATAGTACGTACCTATGTATTAATGTACCCATTATGCGGATGTTTTTAGACTAATCCTATGAACTTATTAAAAGCAATGCTTCATAGTATACAGGGTGACTTGTAATTCCACACATTCCTTTGGAGGCACCCCTCCAAAGTAGAGCTCAATTGCAACATATTATAATTTTTCATGATGTGCCCTAGCCGGTAGTAATTACTTTTTAGGATTTTCAAGTTTTTGTGCTTTTATTTTTTAATTTCTCCATGAATGTCTCATTTTGCTGCTGTTTTTGTGTAATGATCTTATACCTAACATCTAACTAAAAACTTCCTCCAAATAACAATAATATTATGTAGTAATACTCTAAAACTTAATGTAATGTTCTTCAACTCGATTGAGTTCAATATTTTTTGTATTTTGTTTATTTTTCTTATTATGACAAAATCAAAATCTATAGCAAATGAGCTCTACTTTTGCCTCTCCAAGGGAATGTGTCGAGTACAGGGTGACTTGTAGTCACCCTGTATTATTCCAATTCATTCACAAACTAGAGGTTTAGCACCTCACCTAGCTCACGCACGACACGACACGATGTTCAGCATTTTGTACATAAACTAAAAATGGCTATTTCATAAAAAAAAAGGTTTATAACGCGAAGATGGTGGTGACCGTTGGGTGGGGCAGAAAAGATCTAGATTGGACTGTGTTGGTCAAAGGCGCAGCGTAGGACGTCCACCGGTAAGATGGAGAGACGATCATGTAAAGATTCCAGGATTATATAACAATATGTTAAAATATCTTATGTTAAAAACGCTTCATCGCCATGCCACTTCTTTAATTATTTATGTTTTTCCTCACCTGAAGGTTGTCTGGAAGAAATTGCTTCAAGCAATAAGTCCGCCTGAATTGTACTTCTATTTCATATTTTAGATGTTTCTGTATTTTTATTGTTTATGGTGTGCAATAAAGTATATTTATTATTATTAATATGCTTACCTTAAAATAAATTTTAAGGTAAGCATATTGTTATTTAAAGTTGTAACTGCTTGGTAAAGTCTAGTACACACCAGGCACGAGAAAAAAAAAGGGAAAGGCATATAGGTACTTTTCAATTTAGATTGTAGCAGCTACAGTATACAACTAGCTTTTGCTCGCGACTTCGTCCGCGTGGAATAGTGACTTCTTTCTCCCGTTTTATACACATTTACCACTATATCTTTGCTCCTATTGGTCTTAGCGTGATGTTATATAGCCTATAGCCTTCCTCGATAACTGGACTATCCAACACAAAAAGAATTATTCAATTCGAACCAGTAGTTTCGGAGATTAGCGCGTTCAAACAAACAAACAAACAAACTCTTCAGCTTTATTATATTAGTATAGATTCATATCTTTGAATAGGTAATAATTGGGTAAATTTTCGAACCGTCCTTTTTTTCGTCATTACGGTGGCAAATTTTATTTTTCACTGTTCATTGAAACTAAATGCGTAAGAATATAGATTTAGATGCTATTAATCTAATAATTTATAAGGCTCTCTTTAAACCTAATTACTTTCGGAGATATAAATAAATTTTGAATTCGCGCCACCTAAATGATGATAAAAGCCACCGAAATTACCCTATCAATTAATCAACTAAGCAAAATTTTAGAAATATTCAAATAAAAATACGTTAATATAAAATACACTATTTTAATATTTTTTTTTATATTAATCAACGTTTAAATTAAGAACTTTTTCGAAACAGTAACATATTTTTTTATTACAAGTACTATAATTCTGAAAGTTTGAGCTAGGCTTCTTCTTCTTCCTAGCAACTGTCCCGTCTGGTGACGGGGTCTACTTTCCAACTATTCTTCCTCCAATTTGCCCTATCCTGGACGTTGTTCTCGGTTTAGTCACAGCTTTCTAGGTCTTTCTTAATGACACTCAATCATCGCAGTTTAGGATTTCCTCTTCACCTTTGACCCGGTAGGTTTTGGTTAAGTGCTACATTGCCGATATAGTTAGAAGGTCTCCTTTTCACGTGTCCAAACCATCGCAGCCGGTTTTCTTGTAGTTTATCGGCGACGTCGCGCACGCCGAGGCTACCACGCACGTACTCGTTGCGGATCTTGTCAAGTCTCGTCACTCCGCACATCCATCGCAGCATTTTCATCTCAACAACTTGGATGGTCTGCACGTGTTTCTTTGTGACCGCCTAGGTTTCGCTACCATATGTAAGCACTGGTCTTATGACTGACTTGTACACCAGTCCTTTTTACTTTATGGGCATTCTACTGCCACATGTTACGCCCGTAACTTCGCGCCACTTGAGCCAGGCGGCTGCTATGCGATGCTGTAGGTTATTCTCCAGATTACCAGAATCGTTCATCGCGCTGCCGAGGTACTTGTACTCCTGACACTGTTGAATCACCTGTCCATCTATTACTATCAGAACAGGGTCAACAGGGTGAACAAGGAAAGTTTGAGCTAGGCTTCATGTTTTTAAATTATAGTTAATGATAATTGAGCATCTACTTGTAATAATAATTGATCATCTATCATCATTACGTGTTTAAAATAAATATTGTATTGATTGTAAGGGTATTTATCGTTACGGTGGCTTATTGGTCATTCCGGTGGCCCAATACACCACCGCAATTACGCCACCGTAATGATGACAAAATGTTTTTTTCATGATCATTACTCAACAAAATAATTCATTGCGTAGATATTAACAAGTCGTTATGTCGAGCCAATAATCTACAACATACAAACTAAGGGTTACAATACAACACTCTGTTTGTTGTCAAAAACATGGCACCGAAGTTATCACACACGGCACAGATATTATAATACTAGTACAGATACCTCATCTCATACAAGAAAACGGTTCCGCCGTATCGGGCTAATATCTCCGGGCTAAATTTAAGTATTGAGAGGGCTATGTAAAGCTACGTAGACTGATGGACTTCACGGAATAAAGCATGTCGATTGCTCGCAATTAGTTCATGTGTTCAGCACGTCAATAAATGGCGCTACGTAGACTGGATTCACGGAAAAAGCATGTCGATTGCTCGCAACTAGTCTACGTGTTTACTTTCTCAATAGATGGCGCTAAACTCATTGCTGTAGTGGCTGTAGCACTAAAATAGGGTAAAAATAATGTAACTAAAATACAAAGGTAAATTTCGCTTTTAATAATAATGACACGATGGCGCAGCAGATTAGTAAGGCGGCCTCGGATTAAAAATATGCAGGTTCGAATCCCAGTACGCTATGTACTATTTTTATGTTGTTTTTGTTTTTATCAGTGTTTTGAACTTTTTTCTCTTTTCTTTTCAACAAAATCCAGATATTATAAAATAATATTATGTGACAAGATGTCCTACAACTAATACAATAAATAATTTGAAATGTTTTATATTTTATGACAGTAATTTGTTGTGTGTATCAATAAATATAAATAAATGAAAAAATGAAAACGTCGCGTTTCGTCATCATGTAAAAGTAGAGTAGGTTTCCTAAATGAATGCAATTTGTACTTCAGAAATCAAGTTCCTCCTTATCTTTTGTTCACTAGCACAACGACCGTCCAATACGGCTCTCTCAGTAGTTCAGTTTCAGTCCCCATTATAAGAGTGAGTAAAGAGTACGGATAGATTGGTGAGTTACTGCAAGAGCGAGACAGAGCGAGGCTGTTGCACGACTCGGCCGGCTCGCGTGACCTCTCGAGGAGAGCCCACGCTAGTCTCACGCCGCGCGCCGAATTATTATTTCGACAGTGCAAGCAGAAAATAATGTTATTAAACGTCTATGTAATTTATGTATTGATATTTGAGTTGATTTTCACATTCATGCATGCAATTTTGACACAAGTTTCATGTTCATGTTTGCTATTAAGCCGGCGTTACCTATGAAGGAAATCAGTTTTCTTTGGAATAATATCTAATTAAAAAAAATATTTTATTCTTCATTCTAGTAGACAGCTAGAATCTTAATATTATTCCGCCCGGCAGCTACAGATTAGCAAGAGGAGTCGGCGGCTAAACCGGTGTGTGGCCGGTGTGGATATGGCGCAACAAATTGTACTTAATTCCATTGTTTTCATTAAGTTAATGGTGTTGTCAATTAAATATAATATATACGCTCGCAGCTTTGCAAAATGCCGAAGGAAAATGACAATTTTTGACGTTAGTTATAGTTTTAGGGTAACCATGATTTAACAACGTTTACGTCAAAACCAGACTTGGTTTCAGCAATCAGAAATAAAGTCTGATTTGCGCTTAGGCAGGCGCGGATCCAGCTCTCCAAAAAGGTTGTGGGCACGCAATGGTTTTTCAATGATAGGGATTTTAACAAAATACGTCGATGAGACAAAAGTGAAATTTAGAAACGCTTTTATCAAACAAAGAACATGTTTTTCATGTATAGCGCGAGCGAAGCGAGCGCGCTACACATCGGATTTTGACACTCATTAAACCAAGAATATAATAAAACTTAAAAGCTCTCATGAAACCTAAACAGCAATAATCGTTAAAAAACGCGAGCGAAGCGAGCGCGCTACAAATTGGTTATTTGACTCTTATCAAAAGAAAAATATGATCAAGATTTAAGCGCGAGCGAAGTGAGCGCGCTAAAATTTAGATCACGAATCACGACGCTTATAAAAGCAAGCAAAGAATTAATGGCTGAGCAAAGTGAGAACGAGATATTTGTTTAGGATGCTTCTTAATTTAGTTAAATGACTAAAAATTTCTACCGAGCACTTTGTAAATTGTGATTAGGGTTGTGGGCATGCCCACAGTGCCCACAACGGTGTATCCGCGCATGCGCTTAGGACGAATTAGAACCAATGAAGATATTAAATAAGATTAAATTATCCGTTTTGGTTTTCGTAAAGTTCACGCCATATGGCATTCTCTACCAGTCATACCTTTGGGCTAAGCAGAAATGATTGTGGACGGTGCGACAAGGAAATGAAATTAATTATTGTCATTTCAATTGTGTTCTAAGTCATAGCAATAAGACAGGTTTTTGGTTGCAGTAATTCGATATTATAACAGATCGACGATAACTAATAAAAATAACACTTTCCATGACATTTAAAATTAAGTTTTAAGTCAGTGTAGTAAGACAGATTTTTGGTTGCAATAATTCGTTAACATATCAGATCGTCGATAAGTAATAAAAAATAACACTTTTCTGTTCGCAGAACCAGTAAAATAGCATAACAGTCCAGCAAGACTAATATTATTATAACGTCAAAATTAACATGTTATTTATTAGTAACAAAAGTGTTATATTATGTTGGCGAATTCAAGCAGTTATTCTCACTCCTACTCATTAAGTCATTTTTGTTTCCCAAATATTTTGTTGTTATTTGTAACTTAATAATATAACAACGAACAAATTGGATAAAAAGTATGATATGTTAATGATTTCGATGCTTTGATAAATAAAACTTCATAACTCAAAAAATAAACGAAATATTTGCAACATTTTCAATCAATAGTTTAACGTTTGAGATATAGACGCTCCTAAAGTGGTGAAATGGGCGTCCCGCCCCCCTTCTAACCTTTGAACTAAGAAAGTAAAAAATTAGAAAAATATACATATGATTTAGAAACTTTCAACAAAAATTGGTGTGAATGAGATCGAACCAGTAGTTTTTGAGATATTGCACAGTTATATCAACCGCAAATATAACTTTTTCTTCCATACAAACACTAAGAAAAAAACCGGTTAAGTGCGTGTCGGACCCGCGCACTGAGGGTTCCGTGACACCCTTAACTGAATTCAGAGTCCACTTACTTTCACTTAACGAAAACATCACAATATATTGCGACGGCAAAAATAACTTTGTTTTTCATAGTGTTTGTATGAAAGACAAAGTTATGTTTGCGGTTGATAAAAATGTGCAATATCTCAAAAACTACTGGTTCGATCTCCTTCAAACCAATTTTCGTTGCAAATTTTTGTTGAGATCTACATCATATATTTTTTTCAAAATTTTCACTTTCTTAGTTCAAAAGTTAGATGGGGGGGACGCCCATTTTATCACTTTGGAAGCGTCTATATCTCAAACCTTAAACTTTTAGAAAAAATGATTTTAAAAACCTCAACATCATTTTAAAAGACCTATCCATAGACACCCCACACGCATAGGTTTGAGTAAAAAAAATTTTTTAGGTTTTAGTTTCATGTATCGGAGCCCCCCCTTAAATATTATATTTCTTACTTTTTGTATCTGAATCGGAAAGCGGTGAACAAAATACACCTACCTACCAAGTTTCAGCTATGTGATGCTTATAGTTTCAGAATAAAGTGGCTGTGACATACGGACGGACAGACAGACAGACAGACAGACAGACAGACAGACTTGACGAAACTGTAAGGGTTCCGTTTTTTGCCATTCGGCTACGGAACCCTAAAAACTAAGTTATTTTTGCTGTCAGTTATTTAGTTAAGGGTGTTATGGTGAACGGCATCTATCTAGAAATCATCGATTAGATAAAATATTTTATAATGCCAGATTTAAAGTATAGTAAAATAGGTACTACGATGGAGTAAAAAAATATTACTATTTATTTCATGCATAGTAAATATTATATTTTTACAAGTATATTGAAAAGAGGTGATGGGCTTGTGTTGATTATGGTGGAAGAGTAATTAATAGAACTGTAGACACGACAAACATTTCTTAAAAACTATTAACTTTTAATTAGTGGCGGGCAGGTAATGAATGTTTTATAGAAGACTGACTGAAAAAAGTTGACAGCTTCTGAATTTCACCGCTAAAGGCGTGGATAATCTTCGCATCGCCAATAATCTATCTACGCATTATCTGCTAAACGAGAAAAACTATTTTTGGGTGCCCTTTATAAAAAACCTTAGTCTTATTAGTGTAAAATAAAATATAGCAAAGCTAGGTCACCCAGGTACCTACTAGGTAGATAAACAAACATGTTTATATTTTTTAAACTAACTAAATGAAAAATAACCTCATTGTGGCATTATATTACTGCTGATAACCGCAACTATTTCATTTCCAACACCTATGGGTTGGCTGGAAGAGATCTCTTTTAGGGATAAGCCCACCTTTGTTCATATTGTGACTTCTTGTATTTTCTGTACATCTTTTAAGTGCTTTAAAGAAATAATATAATTTAATAATCATCATTTAACATCATCATCGTCATTATCGACCAAAAGACGTCAACTGCTGAACAAAAGCCTCCCCACATTATGATAATCAGCGTAACAATAAGACACGTGTGCTAAAAACCAGAACTTATTTCTTCAACATGCCACGGCATAATAATATAAGCGGCGATAGAAATGTAAATCAAAAGTGGCGGAATTTTATGAAATGCCGCAACATTTCATGTAGGTACAATTAAAACGCAGTGTGCATAATGCCGATTTTTTTTTAAATTTCGTTCTTTTTCGTGCCACGGCTGAGCAAAACAAAATGGCGTCAAGTAGCGACCGCGTGATAATAGTCACTTGATAGACGTTTGCTACAGTGAATTACAAAAAATTGAGATTCTCAAACGAGAACAATAGATAATCCCTGTAGATTTTTTTTTTTAAGGTTATGCACCTCTTTCATCTGGTATCTGGATGACGCTTGGAAGTGTGAATGAGTAATTGCTATTGTCAATCTGAAAACATTCATAACATTGAGTGATTTAAATGTTTTATTATGATTATATTATGATACTAAAATAGAAAGAAGAGGTGCTCGCTCGTAGCGCAGGGTGGCAGCGCTTTGGTATCAATACCGATGTTAAGCAACTTACGGCGCGGGCATTTTTTGGATGATACGTCAGTTTTTCTTTGCTTGTCGAATATTGTAAACAATCTTGACATTTCTTTTTAACGAAATCATTCTTTTAACACAACAATCACCACCTGCATTAGGTAATTTATCGTTGAACACTTGAGATCTTTTTAAATCAAATAGTAAATGAATGTTACTTTTTTTACTGATTTCGTTAACTGATATTTTTTAAAAGAAAAAAAAATTGTTTACAACATTCGACAAGCAATAAAAAACGGATTATACATATTTTTATGAAATCTTCAGCACTAAGGGACATCTTAGTGTAGAAGCACATGTTTAACAAGTTAGTCTTTGTTGTTATCATTGTCATCATGCTTAATTTCTGAAATAAAATCCTATTTGTCCTACCAAACTGTTAGTCATGGTCACCCTAAATCTTCATCATTAACAACAAATCCAACGTCGTGGTGATGACGATTAAACAGTTATTATTATCAATCAATGTTATCAATTATCATTGTGCAATAACCTTTGACATTTTGTTAACTGCAAACGTTTAAAAACAGTCGACGCCAATTATGAAATCTGTGGAATTATTTTGCCTTCGACATAAAATAAACGAACAGACCACAAATTTTCGGCGAAAACCGGAAAGTGCTAGAATTGTGTTTGGTTATTTATGTTCATGTGATGATGATGTTCAGAAATCTTAGAATGTTATAAAACTATTTAAATATTTTTAGGATAGCTATTGTTTTAATAAACCTACCATTGTTTAATTTAAACGCTCACGGATGCGATCATCAACATTATTTTGTTTACTCCACCGCCAGTGGCCTATCGATGCCTGGCTGAGCTTTTACCGAAATCAAAATAAATTGCATAACCTAATTCGTACTTGCTTAGTTTTTAAAGTTGCTTTATAATCAATGGACAAAATGCGCCATCTATTACCACCTCATAAATATGCCGCAAAGTTTTATCATATACCGACAGAGGGCTCTAATGTCGTTTTAGCATGCTTTTATGTGTGCTTTTATGCTATTTACAACATTTTTACTTTTTGAGAAAAAATTGGGTAGTATAAAGTTTTATCTGTTTTAAACGACTAAAAATATTTATTTACATATTTTTTGGATATTCTCTTCATGTGTTTTAGGTTTTAATCCAAATTAATAAACCGTTTCACCGACGGCCAGACAGGTAGCGCCACCTATCGAGAAAATTTACAAGCTATGAAACCTATGTTCCGAATGAGACCCCGTGCACACGGTGACCAAAACACATTTCTCAAAAAACGTACCTCGGAAACTAGTTGAAACTTGCGTATTCGCCGTCCTTTCCACACGCAAGTTACGGCACGACTAACGCCCAGGATGGTCCGAAACAAAAATGGGTCGTATCATTGCTTGGCAAATAGAAAACAATTAGTCAACTGCAAGCATTGCAAGATCAGTTTTTCGCGGGACACAGACATTTGGGCGTCTCAGTATTTTAATATAATAGTTAGTGAAGTTTTTATGCGTTTAGTTATGAAATGGAATAAACATCTTTCAAATAAGATAGTTTGATGAAAGATACGTCAAAATTTCGAGTAATTGTGAGTGGTTTTCTGCGCGTAATTTGAAATGGGACAAGCCTCCCAGGGGTAGGCCGCTCATACAAGTCGGATGTTCAACGTGTTATTTCTTGTAAGTTTTGTGTTAATTCTTATCTATTTTATTATGCACGTTTAAGTTACGAGTTATATTTATAAGACAGCGTGTTTTGAGTCTGTTTTGAATGATCGTTTTTTTATTAAGGTCACCGGACGCCCAAAAAAGTACGCTTGAAAATTTACCCAATTTGTACTTATGGTCTCTACATTTAGTAGCACTGTCCTACTTTCCAATACGTGACTATACAGAGTAACCTATTGACAACTATTTATTAAACTTATTTGAATCCATGATTCAATTATTATCTACTATCGTAAGTAAATGGTCACCTTGGGTACTTGATTGAATACTTAAAGTTAGTATGTATGATTCTCACTAAAAATGTTTTGGGTACTTAGGAGCATCAGCCATAAAATATTCGTCGTACCGTAAACAAGATCACATTAATTTTAACTGCCAGGGTACAAAATTCAATGTTATTAATTAAGTACTACTTACCAGTATGCGCGCAGCTTTAATCGTCCTTACCTTTTCTAATCGAGGCTTGTTTATAAAGGTGGCGATCGCGAAATGATCGCAGTTTTGCCCAGCGTCAGCGAGCGCGCGCATTGTTTGTATTAGTTTCTACAGTCGCTCAGTGCAGTGATGGCGTTTCTACAAGGACCGTCCCTCAAGCAGGCGGAGGTGATCAAGCAGGAGCTGGGGGAAGGAACCGGAGACCTGGAAAGGGGGGTGCGGGACCTTCGCAGCATGTTGGCCGCCTCGCCCTACCTGCCTGAACCCGACAGCGTAGGTACGATCCACACAATTTTAATAAGGTCACTAGAAATTGATTATGTCGCGAAAATTCTCTTTGTTTATTTTAAGTTGTATTACTTGCTTCAATTACCATGCACGGTGTTACACGTATTGTCAGTGAAGAAATTAGTGGACGCGGCAGATTTATTTTTGTTTGTTGATTCTTAACCGTTGTAGAGTCTAGACTGGAAGAATGTGCTATTATGAAGTAAATATGGGATTATTTATTAAAACATAATAACTTACAATTTTATGCCTCATTCATAAACCAATAAATGAATACTGAAGTAACTAACTAATGAAATAGAATAACAATATCATGCTAATTTAAATAATTGATCCATAATTATTAAGCGTTATAAATATCTTAGGAAGATTTCTTACGTATCATAAATAGCAAAATAGTTTTCCGTGACGACAATCGAGATGACTGAATTGGCAAATAGTTTATAATACGTATTATTATAGCAAAATTAGTTCATCAGCAATTCTATCCAATAAAAGCAGTTTGAAAACAAGTCTTCGTCTTCCTATATTGAGTAGCCTTGACTGTCGTCGGACGCGTGCTTGAATAGTTAAGAATCTACAATTTAATTCCTTTAAATATATTATAGTTGATTTTTATCAATTGCATATCTGACAACATTAATAGTTACGTAGACAGCGGAGAAGCCCTCCTTTAGCGGGGCAGGTAAAGTACCTTGCTTATTATGACGACTCCCTATGACACTAATTAATTATTGTTAAGTAGGTATAATAATAATAACAACTACCTACTTATTAAATGGACCTAGGTGACAATTACTCAGGCTGGGCCCGCAGGCCTTCGCCTCGTTTGCATCTTCACGCACCGTGCGTGCATGCAGCCTGTTATTTATTAAACAAGCTGTTGTAGTAACCATACAGTACGTACTTAATTAATTTCTTAGTACAATATTTTCTACAACGACTAAGTAACCCTACACGGTAGTCCCAGACAACGAGCTCATATTTACTCTTTCATGGACATCATAAGTTCCACAAAACTTTCGTCTTGGTTTTTCAACTGATCTTCTTCTTAGCGTGTTGATGGAAACCCATATGGAGGAATTATAATGGATAAATTACAACGTAGCAGCCCAGAATTCAGCCACTTGTATTGCGGATCGACTGCATTTCATTAAATCCGCTGGCGTGCAGGTGTTGGGGCACACCGGGCACGATGTTAAGTGTGCCATAGTTTGCACTACACCGCAAACACAGTCCACATCGGAGCTTGCCAAAAATCCCCACCTGGCCATGTTCTCCTTACTTCGGCCAACCTGAGTCCGAAGCCTGTTTAAGGACTTCCAGATCGGCCATGGTAGACAGGAGGGAGATTCTCGGCAAGTGGGACAAAGGGAGTAGGCAGAGAAGCTTTTTCGCGCCAAAGATCACGTCTGGCCTGTGCGGGTTCGGTAGAAAGTGTGCGGCACACTTAATAAAACTGCGACGACGTTTTAGCCTTTGCGGCACTGAGACGTAGCCGTGCATAGGGTGCCGTAAGTCGCGATCTGCGTTTGCCCTTTCAGTAGAGCTAGCTACAGCACTGCGGACTTCCGGAGGTGCTATACCAGCTAGTGGAGTACCATTGACACTGGGGTAGGTTTTAGACAGCCAGTGATGACCCGGCAGGTGTCATTTAGGGCTACATCCACTTGCTTGGCATGAGCGGAGCGGCTCCAAACAGGGGATGCGTACTCACCAGCTGAGAAGGCGAACGCTAGCCCTGTCGCCCGCAGCACGTGCGGCGTAGCTCCCCATTTGGTGGTAGTTAGGCGACGCAGTAATTTTTTTCAGCGAGTGCACTTTCTTCTTGGCATTATCGCAGGTCTTCTTGTAAGTAAGAGATCTGTCTAGTGAAACGCCAAGATATCTCGGGTAGTTGTTGTGCGAGATTGGAACCCCTTGCCACACAATATTGAGTTTACGTCTCGCTTCTTTGTTGCGCAGGTGGAATGCGCAAGACTCCGTTTTACTCGGGTTTGGCTTCAGTGAGTTCACCTCGTAGTAGCTACTCAGATTATTGAGAGCTACAGTGAGATTAGCCTCAACTTCTTCAAACTTGGAGCCTTGAGATGTTAATGCCAGATCGTCGGCGTATAAGAAGCGGGACGTATTTATGCTGGATGGTTGGTCGTTGGTGTAGATGTTAAAAAGGAGCGGCGCCAGGACATTGCCCTGGGGAAGGCCGTTCCTTTGTGACCTCCAAGGACTCTTGTCTGAGTGAAGATGTACCTGAAACCGACGGTTATGGAAGAGTTCTCGAAGGATCATGACGAATTTGCGATCGCCGGTCATGGTGTCCACCTTCCATAGCAGTCGGTTGAGGTTCACCGTATCGTAGGCCGCAGATAGGTCCACGAATACGGCGCCCGTTATCAACCCAGACTCGAAACCATCTTCAATATGTTGCGTGAGCTTGAGAACTTGGTTGCAACATGATTTTACCGGTCTGAAACCTGCTTGCTCTGGGACTAGTTTAGGGTCGATAAGGCCTGTGAGCCGGGTCAACAGCAATCGTTCAAATAGCTTGTAGGTATGGCACAGTAATGATATTGGCCGAAAGCTTTTAGGATTGTCTGCTGATTTTCCTGGCTTCAGTATTGCTATCACCTTTGACTTTCTCCAGATGCGTGGTATTTGAGCAGATTCCAGACAATTGTTAAATAGCTTTCAAGGAATTAATAGACGGTCCCTAAATACTACGATAAACTAATGGTCACCCTACAATTTGTTCTCTTAAAGAAAGATGAAAGTTATTTTTCTCTTGAAATATGGAATTTAGAAGATCGGGCGTTATGTTATAATTTAATTAAGAAAATGTTAAAATTCTCATCAAATTTGCGTAAATCTATGACGCTGTGCCTAGTCAATAAAGCCAAAAATATTGGGCTCTCAGTTCAGACGTTACGACCTTCATGTACTTCTTAACAATTAACTTTTGAGTCATTATTTCTTTTTAAGAAATTCACCCAGTGTATCTAAGTAACATTTCTAACAGTCGTAATTTTTATTTTTCAGGTAAATTCATGTTTTAGGGTTCAGACAATAACGGAGTGAGGGCCCTAGATATACCGCCATAAATCTATAACGTCATGTTCTACAGATTTGGGAATTTCTTAAAATATGTAAGAAATTCTTAACTAAATCCTTCAATAAAAAATATTAAACCAGAGATAATACTTACTGAGATTAGGCTATGCCACCATCTGGATTGAGGGCCCAAGTTATTTATCCATAAAAGTTGTAATTTATGTTTAAGAAATTTTTGGCCCTATGCTTTAAGTTTTTACTATTTTTAAGTAATTTACCCTTAGAGTTTTATTTCATTTCACAAGGGTTAAAAAAATGGGCCCCCAATCCAGATGCACATGAAACTTTCGGCATAAACTAAGAAATCCTCGAGTCCTCGAGAGCTCTGCTATCGCTTCCGCGTATGCTCGGCCGAGCGGGGAGCAAAGATCGCGTAGGTAGAAACGGTTTGCGTAGAATGCAAGTTTAAAGTTGAATTGCAGCAAGCACTCGTAAAATAATACAATAACAAGCATGTTTGACCATTACGGAGGCAAATAAAACGTTCAAGTTCAATGTAAAGACTTGTTTGTGAATATGTTAATACGGTGTCAGATCTAATAGTATCAGCCTATGAATTAAGAGACGACTCTTAGATGCTCTATGCGGTTACTTGCTCATCTTTGTCAAATTTAAGGGCTAGGCTCTTGTCTCTGGAGATTTTTCAAAACTCCAAATTAGTGACAATAGGACGATAGTGTGGTGGTTTCCCGCACTGTTTCCCGCTAGCCTTCCACACCGCACCGTTAACCCTGTTAATAACATGCACCTTACCATGGGATACTTCTTATTAAATTATTTTATTTAAAGATGTACAAAACAGAGTTACAACAGTTGCTTATTAATACATCAATAACAATTGGTAAGAGATCTGTATCTTGTACGTAGGTAGGCTGCGACTCCAACACTGTCATGTATTTACACACAGTATATTGGCATTTTAGAGTAAACTACAGCTGTAGACTGTAGGGCTACTCTAACCAAGTCAACTTGTGCCATAATTGAGAACCTGCCCAGCGAATTGCGATACAATTTTCATTCCGCGCTTGTCTTCTTGCAACACTGTGCGCCAATCTCGGGTTTAGTGATTTCCAGCACGACCGCAGGTTTTACTTTAAATTCTAAACAAACAACACTTACGTAAAGTGCACCCTTTGCGGTCACATTTTAATTACTTTGGTGAACTTGTAATAAAACATCGCTACAACTCTGTTGAAAAAGAGTTGCATAACGTGGAGTAGGATTTTAATTTAATCATTTATCTGTATGTCTCTCTCTCTCTTATTAGTTCTTTCTTTACCTATTAGTGGAATAGGAATTGAATTTTAAAGCATAGCATCTGGGCATCAAGGTCACTGACATTAAATTACAAATAAAGTGTTCATGTTTTAAATTATTAATATAGTTAAATATACGATCTTGTTGTTCTGACAAAACTATATAACGCAAATTGTGTAAACTGCAAGAGTGTCGGTTTAAGGTAGTAGTAGGTATCCTCTTAACTTATTCATAATCATAAAACCACCCGGAATTTTACCTCGGTTCCTTAACTGTATACCAGATTTATTGCCTGATGGTCGTTGAAACACGCAGCCGGTCAAATCAAATAGGTACCTATACATGTGAACCGGTAGTGGACTGAGTCTGTGGAACCGGTCCTCACGCAACAGTCAACCGCCAGGGCATATCTTACACCTAATCAGCGCTGAATTACCTTGCTTGCTCTAACACTGCGGTACTCAACCTTTTGAAGTATGTGAGTGATACCGCAACATGTTCAACCATGTTCATGTTCATGTTTGTTTTTATACATGAGCGCGTAAAAATTTGTCGCCTATTTTAATGCCAGAAATCTGCAAAAACATAATATGAGTGAGAACGCAAGCGTAGCGAGCGCAAAAAAATTTTTAGATTCCCAGTTTCCCATTCATGCTAAGATTCCTCGCGAGTCTCGTGTGGAGTCTTCAGCGGTCGGGCTACCCAAAAAGGCTCGGCGGGTCAGAGGTTAAGTAATGCTGCTCTAACAGGCTTGCTATAGCTTGCTATCTTAATTTTAGGAGGCATCACAGTTTGGTAACCTTTTGTTTTGATACGCAAAAGTTGTATTAGGTTCCGGTTTGGCGACGGCCGTGATTATGACTTTGACCTTAGCTATCAAAATCGTAACTGCCATTATGTTGTGCCACGCATCGCACGACATGACTTAGATAGAATGGACTCCTAAGTCATCAGCAGAACTTGACTATTTATTCATCCGTACTAGCTTGCTTCGAAAGTTTTGAGCTTGGACCATTCAGTATTGGCACATATTTTTAATAACAAATTTATTTAAAGCCCTTCACAACACTCGGAGGCGGCAGGAGCGGGATTCTTTTGTGGTATTTTGTCAATTACATTATGCCGCGAACTATGTCAGGAAGGATGCGAATTAAAGTAAAGTAAGCATCAAAACATCTCGCGCCCATTTCTGAGCATCATCATCAGTGTGTTCTGCGCCTTACTGCTTTAAAGGATTAATTCTAATCACTAAAATATGGCACATAAGATCCATTACATATTTATTTATTTAAAGGTGTTCGGAAGTATAAAGTGCTAATGACATATGCTAAGGTAAAGAGTAATTGTCTGGTCATTAACGTAGAAGATTTTTACACAAAGAACAAACTGCATAATCGGCATAATTAAGTACTTTGTATGTTAAGAATTAGGCATGATTCAAAGCGTCATTCCTCCGACGAGCCCCTAGAGACGCATTGTTCGCAAACAAAGTGCTTCGTTGCCTTCTTTCAAGTGAGATACGGTAACAAGATCAGGGCCCCTATTTTTGAATCACTCGCTTGGATATGGCGTGTGATTTTCGTTTGAAAACACATTAAAAATCAACGGAAATCACTCAAAATCTAGACGTGAGTACTCACAAAATTGAGCAATGATTTTTCAAATCCTTTTTGTGTAGATTACAACTGGTTTTCATTCCAAAATTCGACTTTAAACATTGAATATCACACGCCATCTTGACGCGAGTGATTCAAAAATAGAGGCCCAGTACGATAATGTATGTTTACGCACGTACTTAATTCTAATTGCTGTATCGTACGGTTTACCGTAGGGATTACCGCACTCTACCTTGACCGAGATACCATAACTAAATTAACTGTTTTGTCACTGTTAAACTTAAGCATTATCGATTGGTGATTAAATAACACCCTGTATGTAATAAGTAAGTACCTAAACCTACATGCAGTATCCCATTATTTTACATACTTAAAGCTTAAAATACTTGATCAGAAAAATCATAAATCTGATCATATTTACCAAAAAAACATTTTACTTAAGATTGCATGTGAAATAAAAAAAAATGTTAAAATTAAGCCAAGTTCATCCATCGCGGCATCGTTTGTCGATATAATAGATGTCGATAAAGGCATTGTTGTAACGAAAAAAACCGGCTAAGTGCGAGTCGGACCCACGCACTGAGGTTTCCATTCCAGTAATTTAATGTAAGGTAAAACACCCAATCTTCGACCAGACACCATTGTCCGACATTAAAAAAGTTAACAAAAGAAAATAACAGTAGTTTCTAATTTCTAAATGCATTTGAAGCATTAACAATGGACGAGGATTATCCAGATGTCATTGCGGATATCGTTTCATAAATTCGGCCATTTTTTACAAAATGGCGTAATGACATGTATCGACCGCGGTCATATCTCCAACGAAATCCAGTTTTATTAGTGTCATCGCTAAGGAGGTGAGTAAGATTAATTGCCCATAACTTTTGACTGTTTTGCTTTATCGAAAATATTAGTTATTTATACAATTAGGATAGACATTCACAGCTTTTTTTTAATTTCATTAGAAGTTTGAGGATATATTAAAATGCCAAAACACGCCTGTCGGAAATTGGAGTTTTTTTTTTTGGTTTTTCCAATCTTCGACAAATGTCGAAACGTTTATATTTTTCATTTTGTGCACTTTATTATATTATTAAGCTAAGCTTGTTCAGCACTCTCAATTTATAGGCCTATTATTTAAAAATTCAAACTGCTTCCAATGATCAACAGCCGTGTCGATGATTGGATATCCTATACGTTCCAATGACCAACAGCCGTTGTGTTGATGATTGGATATTCTATACGTTAGTCTACATGTTCCAGTAACCGACATTTTTTGCAGGTATGGCGCCTAAATATAATTATATAAAAAGAAGCAGTCAGAAAATTGCCACTGCTGCACAAAAGTTTGGTGTACCCAGAATTACATTACATGATAAGATTTCCGGTAAGACTCTAGGCCCTAAAATATATTTGTCAACAGAAGAAGAGGCTATTTTAGAAAAATGGGTACTTGAAATAGCTGAAAAACGAATTCCTGTTATAGATAAAGCCATCCACGAAGGCGCGCCCCACTCTTTTTTTGATTGAGGAAGGCGCGGGGTGCGGGGGGTGACACGCGCGTCAGTTGCATGCCGGCCGTCATTCAAAAATTCAGACTCTTCACGAAAGTGGCTCTACTTAAATTATGTTTAAAATTTCAAGGAAAACCCGTGTTGTACTAAAAAATAAACCTGGTATAATCAACAGTAGATTATACCGTACATTATTATATACAGTACATTATTAAATTTACTCAAAGAATTATAATGGTAACTTAACTCGTCAAGTATGTGTAAACGAGACACAATAAAAATTCCATTGTTATGCGACTCTCGGCATTCGTTTGATACCTGACTGATACACCATAAACAATTTTAAATAAAAAAAGCCATGTGGTACTTATAATATTACCGGGATGTACTTTAACAGGGAAGGATATAAAACGTCACGCTAGGACCTACGTGTACGAAAAAAAAACAATTCACGCGTATGAAGTCCCGGTGGGTGGACCGATAGTTCTCTTATAAAGAAACTTTTTAAACATTTTTTTAAATGTTATAAAATGTTCTTACGTATTTCGTTTACGTCAATAGTAAAAATGTTACTGGTGCAATTAAAAAAATATATATTACTCGTCTAGTAGCTGACCATACCTACTTAAACTATATCTAATCTAAGTAGAGCATCTTTCCCTTTGAGTGTATTTTTTGTAGTGTGCTTGTCATTCATAAGTCATTAGGATGTTCCAAATTCAATTCAAATGTTGGAAAAAGCTAGCACACATGTACTATAAACGATTTGGACGACTGGTGGGGCGCGCCGTCGTGGATGGCACTATCTATATATGCCAACATGCTTTTGTTTGTTTATTTAGCTAATTAAAATGATTAAAAGACTGAATAAGACTTTTTTTGGTTGGGAACCCTAAACGGATTAGGTCGATATTTGGATGACGATAAATAGAACATGTTGATTACTAGATCACGATAATTGGAACATGTCGATTACTGGGTGTCGATGTATGGAATTTTGCAGTCGATAACTAGGCTAAAAAGTGCCTAAATCTATCTTGTTTTTATTCCTAAGTTATTAGTATTATACTTCTTTTTACTTTAAAACAATATTGAATGAACCCTAAAATTATACCTAGTGCATTAAAAAATCGTGTATTATCTTATAGAAACCAGATATTTAAAAAATGCTCGAATCTCGACGTTAAAGTGTCGATAATTGGGTGTTTTACCTTACACATGTTTTACCATGGTGTGGCATGCAAATTTTTCGTTGAATGAGAGATCTCAATAAAAGTTATATGATGTTTTAATAATAATTTTACAATAATAGTTTTACAATAAAGTGGCTGTGACATAAGGACGGACAGACAGACAGACAGACTTTACGAATCTATAAGGGTTCCGTTTTTTGCCATTCGGCTACGGAACCCTAAAAAGGGGCTTCAACCTCTTAACTAATCATATATACACTTCCATCCATCCATCCATTATTTCGACTCGAAAGAGATTCTCGAATCTTCATTCATCAAAATAATTTCCTGTGCAAGCACGCAAACGGCTGGACCTATTCAAGGCTGCTAAATTATACTTACCTTTGTTTAGTTAGTAATTAGAAAGAATAAGTTTTCATGTTTTTTCCGTAATGCATTTTTTTCCGACGTTTTCATCATCACACGATTATTCGCACTTCCTACAGCTCAGTTTCAGGTACGAAATAGGGATGAGGGTAGGGAGTTAGGAGTTATCGATAGTTTGTTGCGACAGTTATTGTACACACATCAACACTGTCTAGGGATATTTTAGATTTACTCAATTAAATCAATATTTATTAAAAATAATATACAACATGTACTATATATAAAAAAAAAACATTTATCAGAACTTCATACAAAATATCCCTAGACAGTTTTGAGTAGTATAATCTGAACAACAATTGTATGTTTACATTACAACTTGTAAATAGCAAGCGGTAGATTGTTATTGATTATACAAGTAAATTAAGCAATTATAGTGGACCAGCCAATGGCCCAATCGTGAGGCTAAGTGCGGAAAACGCCCCAGCCAAACTAACTAACTAGTGGACCAGCCATGCTTTACGTTGTCCACGCATAAGTTCTCGATCGTTCACTACACAACATGGTACTCCGTATACTCGTAATTACACTTTGGTAGCAATGTTACATTATGCTCGTTACATAACTTATATTATCAGCTGACGTCTTTTTATCATCAAACCCAAGTGATGTGATCCTATAGGTTGAAACATGCTGGGTGCGTAAATTGCGATGTAGTTTTGACAGTTAAAAAGCTCTGCTTTTCTGTCAAATTAACAATTCATAATGCAATTTCGCATTATATTGATAATATTACTATAATATAACAATATAAATATTAATATTCTAACCATTATAGTATTATTATAATATTATTATTGATAATATTCGTTTGCACTGAGTGGGAATTGAACTGCCTCGGAATTGAACGGATTAAGTTGGATCGCAATATTAAATGGTCCCTAAATTCTTATCAACTTTGTTGTCCACTAAGTCCACTATTTATAATTTATGTTTTTACTGAAAAACAAGATAATGTATTTCAATTATAAAAATGTTTATAAATTACATTACTCAAATATTTATTTACATTTCCAGATAGACACCTTCTAGAGATGTTTGTTCGAGGATGCCGTCTTGACATGGAGCGAGCTAGAAACAAAGTTGAAGCCTTCTTCCTTTCACGTTCCCGCTTTAGAGACTTGTATGAGTACACCTCGCTCAGTGTGCCACCTCTAAGCGAATCTTGCAAATTCATGTAAGTGCCTGCATTATGTGGTCGTAAATACCATCAAAATCATAAATACTGTCCTGGTGAAATCGTTTTACTGTATAGCGTTGTATCTTCAACGCTATACAGTAAAACGATTCAAACGATCCACTAAAGTACATAACCATTTTCAGGGATGTAGTTCCACTGCCAAAATTGACAGATGAGGGCTACCGCGTGACCATAGCGCGCGTTCGGCCAGGGTACGCGGACAGCTGCTCTGACATCACAGACGCCACTAGAGCAATTCTGCTTGTCAGTGATGTACGCATGCATGACGAAACCCTCATTGCCGGTGACGTCTTCATTTGGGAGGTACGTTGAATTTGATATCATTTATCCCAGAAATTGTAAAACAATAGAATTGATAAAGTGTATTTTGTTATTGCTCACAGGTATCAAATATTCGCGCGTCACTAGCAGCAAAAGTAATGGCAGCGGCAAGCGCAGTTCGAAGGAGTATCTACTTGGCACAGGCAGCGTATCCTCAGCGCATGAAGAGAATCCACGTCGTCGGGGCTAAGCCCTTCCTTGCTTCCTCGCTGCAGCTCATGCGGTCTTGTGTCAACGAGAAAGTCCGCAGACGGGTGAGTTTATGCATACTTCCCAAGTTTTGTACATAACAAAATGCAGTTTAACTACTTCAATAGACGTTATCATAAGGCTAAACTATTATTTATTCACTTGAATTCTACACAAAATCTGTGTAGTTAAAGAATTTAAAAAAAATGAATAGGCCCGGATAGCGTAATACACGGGGTTCGATTCCTCGTCACAAAGTCATGGTTGCTTTCTACGTGTAATGTATATTATTAAGTTTGTATAGTGACAAAACAGTATAAAAACAAAAATCAACTATTTATATATAATATGTATTTATAAGTATGATCATACTTACTAAAAAGCAACTTTTGATGTGTCGACGCCGCCACAAAACTCACCCGGTGGACAACTCATTTCAAATTATTTACTCATTGTCAATATTGCGACAAAAGCATGCATACTTATAATTTCTTGGTAGACTTGATTTTGATGACTCACTTAGGTCGACAAAGAGACCGTTACATAATACTCGGTAATTAATTATTATGTATCGCTCTACAAGAATTTTCTTGTTCACTTGAAGTAACTTGTTTTTCTGTTGTAAAATTAATGCATATTAAACAATAATACCGTTCGGAAGAATATCGAATTAGAATCAAAATCATAGACACGCTTTATGTTTGTTACAGTACTACATCCACTCTAAAGTAGAAGAGCTCTTAGATCATATTCCCGCAAGCGTTCTACCTGAGGAATGGGGTGGCCGCGAGGAGTCCATTGACACCCTGGCTCGGCGGTGGAGAAACCGGGTCGACGACCTCAGAGACTATATGGAAAACCTGAAACATCTAAGCAATACGACACCTGCGCCAATTATGGATAACGATATGTACGGGACAGTTGGCGCTTTCAGAAAACTCGATATCGATTAATCTGTAGCCCTGACGTCACTGGTCTGGTCTACAACCACAAGCGCAGGCAGGATGGAAGATTGACTGTGAATAGGCTGGTGTGAGAAGTGTCAACGTGCCAACATGGGACTCGATAAAGTTGTTCGCAATTCGCACACACCAAAGAATGTGCAAAACATGCTCAAACTTATATAACAAAATGCCAGTTTGTTGAGCTACCCTTAGAAATAGACAGGTTTATATTTATTGTTATCTCGCTTATTAGGGTAAGGTTGAATACATACAATGTATTATTATTATACATAATGTGATATTTTAAATATTATTTGTAGGAAAATGAACCTAAATTTATTGTGCCTTAGTACCTAATTTACAGTAATGTTTAAATAATAACATTGATTTATTTTGAGTGTGTAAGCAACGTATCATACATAATAAATTACATTATGAAATAAGTCAGATTTGTGTTTTTATCATTTATTAAATTACAACAATATCCCATTAATAAACGGAAACAATGTCAAAGTTATGTTTGACGTAACAACGTTTAAAATGTGGTAGGTAGAAGTTAAAACTACTGTTTATTAGTATTTCATCAGTATTCTTTAGTATTTTATTCATCAGTATTCGATCTCTTGTGCATGTGAGCAATTTTGATATACATAAGTATATCTTTACTTCCACACCACAGACCTTGCATTACTTCCGTCCAACTCAGTTCCGCCATAGGCTGAACTGGTAATCTTGTTTGTAACAAAAAACTCGAAATTTACATCACACGTAGAATGTAAGGTCATCTGGTAATCTAGCAACAGGTGCTAAAGCTATGAGTAAAATAATTAGAATATTATTGTTAGCGAGATCGAGCCTTATGTGAAGCTTTCCGAAAGCAGGTTAGGTTTTTTTTTATGATGAATAATTGGTGAATTTAAATGTTATAATTGGAGATGAATCCTTTTGATCAGAAACTAGTCTGGGCAGGATATTGCTACTAAAATTTTGTCCGTTACCACAAGATGCCAACGCCTACATAGATTTATAGGATGCCTATTGCTTGTGTGATCATAAAAGTCAATGAATGACCATGAATGGCAAAAAATGTAGTTGCCACGTGTGCATTTTTATCTATATAAATCAAATAGCATGGAACGGAACTTCTGTGAGATCGCACTGAGCCAATAAGGTTCCGTAGCCGAAAGGCAAAAATTGGAACCCTTATTGTTTCGTCAAGTCTGTCTGACCGTCCTGTCCGTGGGTGTGTCACATCACAACCACTTTATTCTGAAACTATTAGCAAAACAAAGCTAAAACTTTATAAGCTAGGTGTATTCTGTTAACCGTTAAACGAATCAGATACAAAAATTTAAAGACAGACAGACAGACTTGACGAAACAATAAGGGTTCCGTTTTTTGCCATTCGGCTACCGAACCCTAAAAATGATGACGTTTAATTTTGTCTTTCATACAAACAAACACTATGAAAAGCAAAGTTATTTTTACTGGCGAAAAATATTGTGATGGGTAGGTATTTTCGGAGGTGTAAGTAAGTTGTTCCCCGAATTTTTAAGCCCGACCCGTAGAGGATTCACGGTGTATTATTACAAGTTCTAGTTGGAGACCCTTCGACCAAAAGCTCAGCGTAGGACGTCTAAGAGATTTCTTTAGGAGTCTTACAAATCGGACATTGGCCGAAACTGGTAGTGGTAAGTACTAGTTAATCCAATTATGTTTTATCATTTGATGAATACTTTACGTATAGTAAATTAAAAAACGCGTTGTCACTTTCCGGTTTGGAGACTTAGCATTTCAAAGTCCATCAAAAACAACCGGATTTTATTTTGATAAATAATGCGGTTCGGTAGCATGATGATTTGCTTGAACTATTAAGAAATACCAAAACGTATTTCTATTTTCTTATAGCTAGTACGAAAATAAATTATTGGTCGAAAAAATTTTCACTCGAATACATGCATATTATTATTCAAAAACATAACGGTAAACTTTTAACGAACATGCTGATGCAGGCTGCGTTGCCGAGTTGGAAAGCTAACCTACTTATCGTTTGAGCTAGGAACGAGCCGGCTTTGTTATATTTTCATTCACGTCTCTAGGATTAAAATAGTCATTGAGTCCACCAAACGTTCACGTGACATAGAGGTATAATCTTACAATGCCGAACTAGTGGAGTGAAATAGTTAATCTAATTATTCACCCAGGAGCCCTATTTTTGAATCATTCGCTTCAAGATGGCGAGTGATTTTCGTTCGACGTAGTGTCAAAAGCCATAGAAAAAAAATCGTTTTCGAACGAAAATCACTCGCCATATCCAAGCGAGTGATTCAAAAATAGGGGCCCAGGGCATAAGTGGAGTATTAAATATCGATTCCATAATATGTGCATCGTCTCATTCTCAATCAATAAAAATAAAATAATATAAATAATTAAACCGCCTTCAAAAAACTAACTAAAAAGCTTTAAATTTTTTAGCTTTAAGTACGTTAGATAGTCTAACTTAGACTCACTGAATAGATAATAATCTATTCAGTGCTTAGACTGTTGGTGTAAGCTTGACATCATGCACCGACTCCAAAAGAATTTGATGCGTTATTTAAAGCTTTTTAGTTCGTTTTTTGAAGGCGGTTTAATTTTTATATTTTTTATTTACTTCATGTATTTTAATAATTTACTCGTATCTCAAAAACTACTGAATCGATTTTGATGAATCTTACATTGTACCCTAAAAAAAAGAATCATCTCGCTAAGACTTCTTGTTTTCGAGAAATCCTGAGACAAACATACATACACTTACGAAATTTTGCACACGTGTTTAGAAAGCCTTTATGCAATGTGTAAGTAGGTATTTTCGAAACTTGATCAAACGAAAAGTGCGAATACTACACACAAAATTATCGACAAAAAAAAATCTTCTTTTAATTTTTTTCATCTTATTATTGAAACGGTCCAGTGTATTTTTTTTCAAAGTAAGTAGTCTCATTTGAAAACTTAAAACAGTTTATCTATCTTAAAGAAAAGAAACTACAACCATACCTTACGAAAAACCAAAAAATAAATTAAAACATTATGCAATTTGTGTAAAAAAGTTACTTCATTTAAATTTTGGGTCTAGTATCCGCACATTTCGTTAGATCAAGTTTCGAAAATACACATTGTAGATTGTAGATCAACATACTCATATAATTATCCAATTCTAAATATAGTGACCATTCAATACCTCCTTTTTAGGGTTCCGTAGCCGAATGGCAAAAACGGAACCCTTATAGTTTCGTCAAGTCTGTCTGTCTGTCTGTCTGTCTGTCCGTCCGTATGTCACAGCCACTTTATTCTGAAACTATTAGTATCACACCGCTGAAACTTGGTAGGTAGGTGTATCCTGTTTACCGCTTTCCGATCCAGGTACAAAAAATTAAAAAAAAATTATATTAAAGGGGGGGCTCCCATACATAAAACTAAAACAAAAAAAAATACACAAACCTATACGTGTTGTCTATGGATAGGTCTTTCAAAATGACATTGAGGTTTCTTAAACCATTTTTTCTAAAAGTCTAACGTTTGAGAGATGGACGCTTCCAAAGTGGTAAAATGGGCGTCCCCCCCCCTATCTAACTTTGGAAATAAGGAAGTGAAAATTTTGAAAAAAATATATGATGTAGATCTCGACAAAAACTTTCAACGAAAATTAGTTTGAGCGAAATCGAACTAGTAGTTTTTGAGATATAGCACATTTTTATTAACCGCAAATATAACTTTGTCTTTCATACAAACACTATGAAAAACAAAGTTATATTTGCGGTCAATATAATATTGTGGTATTTTGGCTATGTGGAAGTAAGAAAGAATCCCTAATTCAGTTAAAGTTGGCACGGAACCCTCAGTGCGCGAGTCCGACTCTCACATGGCCGGTTTTATTTGAAGTTGATAAAAAACGCAAAATAGGACACCACCCTTGCCTGTATGTGCAATGAACATTATTTAAAACTAGCGGTCGCCCGCGGCTCCGCCCGCGTGGATGTCGGTTACCGCTGCAAAAAGCCTACCCAGGAAAGACACGGTCAGCAAACAAATGATTCCCATGTCAATTCACAGACACCGACACTAACTTCGACGAAGCAGTCACTATCCGCAGGCTGAACAGATTTTCTTTCTGTGGGTGTTAGTTGTTAAGTCCCGGAGTGCAACCCGTTGTTTTAGGATAGAAAACTTAAGCTATTATTGTAGAGCTTCTCTATACACAACATTTGACGTTACATTATTTTCTGGTAACAAAATATACTGATGCTCGGGAGCCCCGACCCCATGCGTAAAACATTCTTTTCGTAAATAAATTCCTACTAATTTGAATGTTTGGGATTTGTTTATCGTGAGTGCGAAAGAAATTTTTACTGAAAATCGCGCCGCGGGGGAGTTTAGATCTATGAGTAAGGTACCCACCTTACTCATAGATCTAAACTCCCCCTCCCACACGCTCACCGGGCCTTGGTAAAGCCTACTTCGCAACGGGCCGGCCGTGCAGCAGAAATCGTAATATGTATTTTAATTTCGCTATAACTTCAGAACCAAACGTCCAATTTAATATCGCTATAACTTCAGAACCAAACGTCCAATTTTAATCATTTACAGTCCAAATATTATTTACATTAACTGTACTTAGTGATGAAATAATTAATTTTGATAAGGATTAATAGCATGAGTAAAATAAACGCGTTTAAATGTAGTCCAAAAAATAATCAAGATTTTACAATTAAAAAAATGGTTCTTGTGCCTCACCCGACATAGATAGGTATAGTACTTATGTCGCGGACTTTTTTGTAGATATTTATAAGATCTACAATTACTTAGAAAATTTTATGGTTCTATCTTTAATAGTTTAGGCAGGGTACGCAAAATAAGTAACTGTTTTGGTTGATTTTTTACACCTTGTGTCCGAAAAACCCTAATATCTTACGGAACCCTATTTTTGTTCAAAATTAAATATATCCTATATTACTCGTGGATAATGTAGCTTTCGAATGGTGAAAGAATTTTCAAAATCGGTCCAGTAGTTTATGAGCCTATTCATTACAATCAAACAAACAAACAAACAAACAAAGTTTTCCTCTTTATAATATTAGTGTAGATTACTCGTGGATAATGTAGCTTTCGAATGGTGAAAGAATTTTCAAAATCGGTCCAGTAGTTTATGAGCCTATTCATTACAATCAAACAAACAAACAAACAAAGTTTTCCTCTTTATAATATTAGTGTAGATGTAGATTGGTTGATTTTTACACCTTGTGTCCGAAAAACCCTAATATCTTACGGAACACTATTTTTGTTCAAAATTAAATATATCCTATATAAATATATCCTATACTAGCGGCCCGCCCGCGACTTCATACGCGCGTATTAGTTTAACTCCGTTCCCATAGATCGTAGCGAAAATTTATAAGCCTATACCATAGCTGGGCATTAACTCGTTAATCCGTTAATCGTTAATTAACGAAGTTAACATTTTGATTACCGGATTAACTTTTAAGTTAACTTTCAAAAATGTTAACGGACACGTTAACTTCCGTTAATATGCAGCTAAGTCCGTTAATCGTTAATCCAATGCCTACTGTTTACCGCACGGCACCGCGGCGCGGCGCGAAAAACAGGTGCAGACAAGTAAGTTTTTTGATAATTCTGCCACTCAGTCTATTGAAAAACCAAAAAGCTCCAACTCTCTAACGAGTAAAGCGCAAAGTCTCGTTCAAATGTGGCTGGACATGAAATCAAAAGACTCGCTCAACGATACTGCATTCCTCGGGGAACAGATATTCATAAATCTATTCATTAAATACAATACTGCTATACCCTCAAGTACTGCAATTGAAAGGCTGTTTTCCACCGGTGAAAACATTTTAACATCAAAACGAGGATCGCTTTTAGTTTTTAATTTTTATAAATTTTGATACAGTATTTTGAAATTATAAAAAATAATTATTAAAGGGGTATTTGTCACCGGTACTCAAAGACCTTCAGAAGCTGTTTAATTCCGTGCTGCTAGAGGGCATCACACCTGAGGCATGGAACAGGAGTGTGGTGGTGCTGTTCTTCAAAAAAGGAAACAAAACCTTATTGAAGAACTATAGACCCATCTTACTCCTGAGCCATGTCTACAAGCTGCTCTCAAGGGTCATCACGAATCGTCTCGCACGTAGGTTTGATGACTTCCAGCCTCCCGAACAAGCCGGATTCCGAAAAGGGTATAGTACCATAGACCACATCCATACGCTTAGGCAAATTAAACAGAAGTCAGAGGAGTATAATATGCCTCTATGCTTAGCGTTCGTGGACTATGAGAAGGCATTTGATTCGATCGAAACTTGGGCGGTGCTTCGGTCTCTTCAGCGGTGCCACATAGACTATAGTTATATAGAGGTGTTAAAGAGTCTGTATAACAACGCCACCATGTCGGTCCGAGTACAGGAACAGAATACGAGGGCGATTCCATTGCGAAGAGGTGTAAGACAGGGAGACGTTATATCTCCGAAACTGTTTACAGCTGCACTAGAAGACGCCTTCAAGCACCTGGAATGGGAAGGATTCGGCATCAACGTCAATGGCGAATACATCACACACCTCCGGTTTGCCGATGACAATATATTATAGTCGTGGCAAGGATGATCTGGGCACTATGCTCGAAGACCATGACCGAGTATCCCTACAAGTGGGTCTTAAAATGAATATGGAAAAGACGAAAATTATGTCGAACTCCCGTGGTGTACCCACTCCGGTATCTGTTGGGAACTCAATTCTCAAAGTTGTTGACGAGTACGTCTACCTGGGACAAGTTATCCAATTAGGTAGGTCCAACTTTGAGAAAGAAGTCAATCGAAAATCCAACTCGGCTGGGCAGCGTTCGGGAAACTGCGCAAGAGCGTCTTCTCGTCTCAATTACCTCAGTGTCTGAAGACAATAGTCTTCAACCAGTCTCTAACTATGGGCCTCATAAAGAAGCTCAAAATCACACAACGAGCGATGGAGAGGGCTATGCTCGGTGTTTCTTTACGAGATCGAATCAGAAACGAGGAGATACGTAGAAGAACTAAGGTAACGGACATAGCCCTGCGAATCAGTAAGCTCAAGTGGCAGTGGGCAGGGCACATAGCGCGTAGAACTGATGGCCGTTGGGGCAGAAAAGTCCTAGATTGGAGACCCTTCGACCAAAGGCGCAGCGTAGGACGTCCACCTAGATGGACAGACGACCTTGTAAAGATCGCAGGATCGCACTGGATGCAGACCGGTCGTTGTGGAAAGCCATGGCGGAGGCCTATGTTCAGCAGTGGACGTCCTTCGGCTGATGATGATGATAATGGTAATGATGAATTATCAATGTCAAAAAGCTGTCAAATTAGTTAGCAGAAAACCACTCACTACTGTAGCACGACAGAGTCACTACAGCAGCCGCTGTCAGAATAAATGAATGAATGAATGGTGGCTTTATTCGACACAAATAGACAAAAAACACTGAAAAGAAAAATACAATTAAAAAAATAAAATGAAATTTGTGTCGAAAAGGTCCCCGCTCAGCAAAATTCGTGACAGCGCGAGGCATGTCACGAATAATAGCGAGGTGTATCAAAGCACTCTCGTTGTACAAGTGATGATGCACAACTCAGTGAAGACTCAATTAGCAGAATTGGCACCTAGATAAGAACTTCAACATGTAAATTGCATGAAGGAAAATATGCACCAAATGCCCGACGATTAAATTACACATTTGAATTACACAAGTATTTTGTTTTGTCCCTAACCTGTTTACTTCCAGAACCTAAACCAACTGGTTTTATAAGTTTACTAACGCAACGATAAAAAAATGCAATTTTACACATATTAACGGATTAACGATTAACGTCAACTTGCGTTAATTCTTCCGAAATGTAACGCTTTAACGTTTAACGAAGCTAACTTTTTTGTAGCGGATTTACGATTAACGAAGTTAACTATTTGATTAACGGTGCCCAGCTATGGCCTATACGCATTTAACTATAGCCTTACCTGATAAATTTGCTATCTATCATATTTTATAACCTTACCAATAGTTCCTGTGAGTAGCGCGTTCAAACAAACAAACAAAACCATCCAGTTTTAAAATATATACAAAGAAATGCGTACAGATAAATGTTATATTTTATGTACACACAACACGTAGCCCGGTATAATAGTCAAACTTATAATTATCTTTTTATTTTACAACGAAATGGAAATACTTCGTACGCCCTATCGTCAATCGTATATTTATTTCGGGTACTAAAATGACCAGGCTACTCTCTGCGCTTACACAGCATCATGTCACATACAGGCTGTGAGAGAAGCAAATTCCCTCAAGTCTTCTCCCGCTACCTTAAGAGTTTGAATTTGAGCTTTGTTTATGGTTATTGGTTATAACGAATACTACTCTACTTTCTTGAATTCAAATCGTAAATTGAAAGTGACAATTCCATGTAAAGATTTACGCCATGATCATCATCAACTTCCAAAAGCCGTCCACTGCTAAACATAGGTCCTCCACGAAAAGTTTGCAGAAAAGTTCCAGATTGGACACCTTTCGACCACAGGAGCAGCGTAGAATGTCCACTGACAATATGAACATACGATCTGCAATCTACACTGGACACAGCCCGATTGATACCTACGCTGTTTAAAGTTTAAACACAAAAAAATATTATTTACTATTCTAAGGAATAAAATCTCTTCTCGAGAGCAACATCAATAACAAACATGTCTCAGATATGTCAAATGACTGTCAAAAATGAAATAAAAATATTTTAATCGTAAGCACTAAAGAGTATTGATATCAAATTCGAAGCAAATCACCCCCATAATAACTTTGCACCCCTTTTTAACCCCCTTAGGAGATGAATTTTAATAAAATATAAAATAGGTCTTCCGTCAATTCTGTAAGAGAATGTGTATGCAAAATTTGAAGTAGATTGAACCAAGGGGTCTGGTTGTCCCATACAAACTTTGTACTCCTTTTTGACCCCCTTAGGGGTGGAATTTCTGAAAATCCTTTCTTATCGGATCCCTTCGTCATATAAAGAACACACCCTCCCAGTTTCAGGTCCCTACAAACAGCGGTTTAGGCTGTGCGTTGATCCATCAGTCAGTCAGTCAGTCAGTCAATCAATAAGTCAGTCGTTCAGGACAAAGCATTTTATTGGTATAGATTACTCGTGGATAATGTAGCTTTCGAATGGTGAAAGAATTTTCAAAATCGGTCCAGTAGTTTATGAGCCTATTCATTACAATCAAACAAACAAAGTTTTCCTCTTTATAATATTAGTGTAGATGTAGATTGGTTGATTTTTTACACCTTGTGTCCGAAAAACCCTAATATCTTACGGAACACTATTTTTGTTCAAAATTAAATATATCCTATATAAATATATCCTATATTACTCGTGGATAATGTAGCTTTCGAATGGTGAAAGAATTTTCAAAATCGGTCCAGTAGTTTATGAGCCTATTCATTACAATCAAACAAACAAACAAACAAACAAACAAAGTTTTCCTCTTTATAATATTAGTGTAGATAATATTAGTGTAGATGTAGATATCCAGGGGGTAATGGGGAAGAAGCACGCCCGGAGTAAGTATTACTTTTCTCTATGAAGGAAAGGACGCCTTAATTTTGGTAGGCCCTGGCAGATCATGATTCTTAGGGCCAAAATGATGTTATGAACAAAGGTTTCATAGATGTACATATTTTGTCGCCAAAATACATTACTTTTCTTGAGTTTTATGATCATCAATCGTCTTATCTATTATGTCATGCGATGAACTGTCAGTACTAATGGTACATTAATGCATTACCGATGAAATTGTTTCCTTAGTGCGCAAATGCATCTAAGTGATATTAGTACTCCTACTTTACTTAATGACGGATAAAATGCAACTTTTAAGTAAAGCATTTCATTAAAACTGAGATAAACAGGAAACCTTTCATTGTGTTAGATCAACAACCTCTATGTTACATACATACAAGTCTATATGAGAGATACGTTATTAGACTAGTATTATAGTTGATAGATTAATTATTGATCAAAGTGATATATTGATGAAATGGCTGCTGTTATTCCGTTTTCAGCCTGAAGAGCTTGAAAACAGCATGGTCAAAAGATACGCATTGAATAACATCATCTTATTTTACCGAATAAGTAAATTGCACTTGTAAAAAGCAACTGTGTCAGACAAGGAATCGAACTCTGTGTCTTACGTTATCCGGGCGTATGCCTACACTACACTAATCGGCCAACGAAACATTGGCAAACCTGTTGCATTTTGATCTTCGAGAGAGAAAGAGATTGCGAGATTGCTCACTCAACATCCGAAGGAAATATTTTTACAAAATATTAACAATCGGTTAGAATGAAAGAAGACAATATAATTAATTACCTTAGTAGGTATAATTACCTAGCCTAGGTATTCGATGCTTCTAAACACAAAACAAAAACACCTAATTAAAGTACAGAGTTAAAACTTGTATAACATAATAAGCGATATAATACCAAACTAATAGTACTTACCTGATAGATTATTCCAACTTTATTATTTTGTTTACTACTGGAAATTTTACATAACATTTAGTTTTTTGTAATAGCATAAAACTAAACTACGTTACCTGTTCTAAAAATAATCATAATAGCGCTTCACTGGACAGAAATTACGTCAAGAGTATACTTAACTCTATTTTTAGCAACGAGACTATCAAAATAACAACAAAAAATACTAAGCAAAAAAATACTTATTTGTTTTTTAACCCAGTTTATTTTTGATATGGGTACCTAAACCTAATGATAATGAATGGGTAGTGTGATCTAGCTAGATTAATGTTAATAAGCATCTTTTGTGCTGTACAAAAACCGCTGCTGGTAGATTTACCTATAGCATTACAAAAAACCGGTTAAGTGCGTGTCGGACCCGCGCACTGAGGGTTCCGTGCCACCTTTAATAAATTCAGGGTCCACTTACTTTCACTTAACGAAAACATCACAATATATTGCGACAGCAAAAATAACTTTGTTTTTCATAGTGTTTGTATGAAATACAAAGTTATATTTGCGGTTGATAAAAATGTGCAATATCTCAAAAACTACTGGTTCGATCTCCTTCAAACCAATTTTCGTTGCAAGTTTTTGTTGAGATCTACATCATATATTTTTTTCAAAATTTTTACTTTCTTAGTTCAAAAGTTAGATGGGGGGGACGCCCATTTTACCACTTTGGAAGCGTCTATATCTCAAACCTTACACTTTTAGAAAAAATGGTTTTAAAAACCTCAACAACATTTTAAAAGACCTATCCATAGACACCCCACGCGCATAGGTTTGAGTAAAAAAAAATTTTTAGGTTTTAGTTTCATGTATGGGAGCCCCCCCTTAAATATTATTTATTCTAACTTTTTGTATCTGAATCGGAAAGCGGTGAACAAAATACACCTACCTACCAAGTTTCAGCTATGTGATGCTTATAGTTTCAGAATAAAGTGGCTGTGACATACGGACGGACAGACAGACAGACAGACAGACTTGACGAAACTATAAGGGTTCCGTTTTTTGCCATTCGGCTACGGAACCCTAAAAAGAGTAGATAAGATTAAGTGTCCACGGATCCCTAAAATTCTTTACAGGGTAATAAATAATATAATAAATTAGGAGCCAATTTCAAGGAGGTGGTAAGAGTCGAGTCTAGAATACAGGAAAAGTAAAATAAAAAAACTTGTTTTTTTATTATAATTTTCTTTAAAAATATGTAAGTAGTAAGTATCTCCTGTATTAATCTATTCTCGATTGATGACAACCACGCCCTTGAATTTGGCGCCTACTTTTTTAGGGTTTTTACACTTATAATATACTTATACTTATATATAATATTCGTATAAAAATGACTCAATTTTATAATAAACAACGTGCTCAGTTAGATGCTTAGACAAACGACGTGCCTTCTAACTGAGTTTACTTTGCGAATGAACAACATTAAGTTATATCCGCGAACTTGGCTGACACACGACACGACTATGTGTCTACTCTAGCTAGATTCTAGATTAAACAAAACTTTTTCAGAACAAGATTATGGTGGAACTCATTTGATACAGGTGAATGTGGTTATTGAACAAAAAAAAACCGGCCAAGTGCGAGTTGGACTCACGCATTGAGGGTTCCGTGCCAACTTTAACTGAATTAGGGATTCTTACTTCCACTTAGCCTAAATACCACAATATTTTGTTGACCGCAAACATAACTTTGTTTATATAGTATTTGTATGAAAGAGAAAGTTATATTTGCGGTTAATAAAAATGTGCTATATCTCAAAAACTACTAGTTTGATTTCGCTCAAACCAATTTTCGTTGAAAGTTTTTATTGAGATCTACATCATATATTTTTTCCAAAATTTTCACTACCTTAGTTCAAAAGTTAGATGGTGGGGGACGCCCATTGAACCACATTGGAAGCGTCTATATCTCAAACGTTAGACTTTTAGAAAAAATGGTTGTAGGAACCTCAATTTCATTTTGAAAGACCTATCCATAAACCCACACGTATAGGTATGGGTAAAAAAATTTTTTTAGGTTTTAGTTTCATGTATGGGAGCCCCCCCTTAAATATCATTTTTTAAACTTTTAGTATATGAATCGGAAAGCGGTGCACAAGATACATCTACTTACCAAATTTCAGCTGTGTGATGCTAATAGTTTTAGAATAAAGTGGCTGTGACATACGGACGGACAGACACAGACAGACTTGACGAAACTATAAGGGTTCCGTTTTTGCCATTCGGCTACGGAACCCTAAAAACAATTTGTAACCATGAGGGTAGTTTACGTTTCCGTCAGTTTTGAGGTTTTCTTTCACTGTTTCCTTGCGATTTTTATTGTCTGTCCGTGCGCTTCCATCTAGTGACGTAAAATTAACTGCTTAATTAAACTATTCCCCACTAGATGACAGCATTTTGCAGTATGATATTATGATGGATGATAAATTGATAAATGATAGCCAGTACCTCCAGTACCTACGTATTATGTATTTTCAATCAAATGGATTAATATCATGATGACTTAATTTGATTATGGCTTATACAATGAGCACAAGTTCAACCATGAAAGTACTAATTGGTCATTTTTGACCACAGAACATAAAAAACGACGTTTTTATGTTCTGTGGGTTTTATAGTGTCTGTATAACAGTGCCACCATGTCGGTTCGAGTACAGAAACAGAATATGAGGGCGATTCCAATTTACAGTGCGAATAGCTGTGAGACAGGAGACAGCCGATGATATAGTCGCTGCGGCAAAGACGCTGGACGATCTTTCCATTATGTCGAGCATAACATAGTCGATTCTTTCACCAAGTGGGTGTTAAAATGACCTTGGCTATATACAAGGCTGATAGTGAGCTTATGTGAACCTCATGTATTAAAATCAACGACATTTAACTTTTAAAAAATGGTTAAACTCGATTGGGAATTTTGGCAATATTGCCGGGAAAATAGAAATTTACCGGGAGCGGGAATTTTGGGAATATTGCCGGGAATGGGAATATTCCCTGTCGGCACATCTCTAGTTTCACCCATACCGATCCTAAGGAAAAACGCTATTTAACTATTAACTTTGAAATTAAAATACGTTATACAAAAGACAGAGTACGAAGGAAGATCAATAAATATTACTACTGCTACTCCGTTGGCTCAGCGATCCGAAGTGGATCTTGGCCTCCGATACAAGATCGCACCAGCGCGTCCTGTCTTGAACTCTTGCTTGAGCGATCTCCCTGATCTCCTCCCAGTTTTCTGATAGTAAATATTGATGGAATTTATAAGTTGATTTATCGATAGCTACTGAAAAAGTCGATATACAAAACTGATACACCACTAGTGTCAATTCTGCTGTCATTTATTTGTCAATACGTGGCCCAGCGGCTCTAGTACATGAAACTGTAAAAATAATATTAAAAAGAAAATTTGCTTAGTTTAGCTATTTTCTTAATAAACAGACTGACAAAATGAAGTGTATCCGGAGTTCAATATGGCTCGCTACTACCTTGTTGGTTACTTTATTTAGTACAGCCAAAAGTTACACTATCACTGTTGACGCTCACGCCGAAGAATGTTTTTTTGAAAATGTTGAAGCAGATACAAAAATGGGTAAGCATATACTGTAAGATTCACCATAAATTCAAACCCGTAATCAGCGATTTTGCAACCAATATGTGTGTATACTTAACCTCACTTGTTTGTAATAAATAAACTACATTGCTGATTCTCTTTCAGGTTTGAAATTCGAAATAGCAGAGGGTGGATTCCTAGACATAGATGTTACTATAACGGGGCCTGATGGTACCGTGATCACACGAGGTGAAAGGGAGTCTTCCGGAATTTATACATTCTCTGCACCCACATCAGGGAAATACACATACTGCTTCAGCAATAAGATGTCAACTATGACACCAAAGGTGAGTAATATAAATTGGTTTTGTTTATTAAAGCCTCGCGGTTGTGTCTCCTATGTATTTATTGTCTCCAGGAGGAATCTCTGTTCTCTAAGATTCAGGATCTACCGTAGTTTGATGACAGAGGCTTGCCGATGTGTACCCACTGTATTAAGTACTGTTTACCTGGATAGTATTACTACTGCCTATAGATTTAGGTAGTAGGATTACTGATTTCATCACTGTGAAGTTATGAAAATATATTTTGAATTGTGCCAAAAAACAAATGTGTACATGCACTTTATCCATTTATTAGAAAGGAATACACTGTGTTCTAGGTGGTCATGTTCAATTTGGAAGTGGGTGAAGCACCCCACAAGGTGGCAGGAAAAGAGGAAGAGGTTGATCACAATAAACTGGAAGACATGATCAAGGAGCTGGCCAGCACTCTCAAAACTGTCAAACATGAACAAGAATACATGCAGGTAACAACTGAAAACAGTGTACAAACTATACTCATATGATATTGGTGATGGTGGCAACACTTTAAGTTTAAGTCCTCTTAGTTTACCAAAACTACCTTTGCTTTATTAATAATCAATTTTATTTTATTATTTATTTTACTTATTAGCCAAAAAAAGAAGATTACAGCTATTTGGGTTTTTCTATTGATAATAAATAACCAAATAGTCATAATTGATTTTTGTTGTTCTCAGGTCAGAGATCGTATCCACCGATCAATCAATGAAAGCACAAACTCACGTGTTGTCATGTGGTCGATATTTGAGGCATCTGTACTTCTCCTTATGACTCTTGGACAGGTTTACTATCTAAAGAGGTTCTTCGAGGTGCAGCGAGTTGTCTAAATGGCTGCCCTATACTATGCTATGTGGTTACACAATAACAGCTTGGTGTAGTTAGTGTAGTGAGCAGGTTGTATTTCTTAATGAATTCTTGATTTCATACACTTGTGTTATTATCATGTTCTATATTATATCATTTTTTTTTGTTGATCTAAATGAATTCTAATTGACTAACTTCAAAAAGGAGGAGATTATCAATTTGACTGTATATGAATTTTTTTGGTTTCATACAGTCATTGAGAAATACATCCAGTTTGAGAGTATATGTGTGTATTTCTTGCCCCTATATTGCGTAACTTAGTATTCATATCATTATCTTCATAAATTTGCTGTTCTGTTACTGTTGTTTTCATAAATCACCTGTACAAATAAGTTCAACATTTGTATAGATTTTGAAGTATCTTTTCATAGTGTTTAATTTATTTTGAACTCGCGCACACAGTTTTAAATATTAGTGTAAATAGCATAGCCAAGTTTTATAAATGGTCTGGAGGGGCAAGATAAATGTAAACTTACTGATCTGACGTGTGCGTGACGCGTGTTTCGGTGCGTGTTTTTTGTTTCTATAAATAAATTAATAATGTTTTTCACTTAAAACTTTTATTTTCAACAAAAAAGCTATATATTTCTCACTCGACAGTCGAGAATATTTAAAACAACCAATAAGTTTGAAGACAATAAAATTGTAATGCTGGTTATTTTTGATGGTGGATTAGCAAGATCACAAATATAGGAAATTTAGGAACCAAGCATCAAAGGGGTCTTTTTGGATTAACACATCTATACTATCTCCATGTCTTGCTCACAGCAAAGTGAGTTTTCATGGCTTTGCAAATATTGTAAACAATCTTTTTATAACTTATTAAATAATATCAGTAAATAAAGATTAAATATTTGATTTAAATTTAAAACACCAAAGATTTACGTATGTACGTTGTGAGTTTTGTCTGTCTTATTTTAAAATGAATCATTGAGCAATTTCAAAATTGTTTACAATAATCACCAAGCAAAGAAAAAACTGACTAATGAGGTATACACTTCATGTTATTAACAATATAATTTTGAGTTGAGATTACTAAAGATCCAAATACTTACAAGATTCGAGGAAAGAGGCAATTTTGATCACAATTAGATAATTATTAAAACTTAAATCTAATACTTAAGTCTCCTACAAACAATACAGGGTGCATGTTCAAACTTTGAATTAAAGAAATGCCTGCGCGTGAACGAAAGCGGGGATGACTTCAAACAAAAGACGAAGTGGTGTGCACATTCCTGGTCTTGAAAGTTGGTAGGATAATGTAATGAACTGAAACATCATAATCATATTCATACAAAAAGTCCCAATAATTGAAGCAGTGCAAAGTCTGCCTATCATTAATTATGCTGGGGGGCTTTTAGCTTTAGATTACCGTTGCCGAACTTTCGATAGTTGACTCCAAAATTCATCTATAATATCAATAGCTGAGTTTGGTTCAATACTTACGACTCACAGCAAA
>OY757273.1:6458882-6519156 GCA_963584085.1 Pyrausta aurata
AAGTATCTGCTTTGTCAAATAACTGCTTTTGTAGGAGTTGATTTCTACATTTGAATAGTATGTAAAGGTCTATTTCTCACAATACTAAATGATTTAGTATGAACTCTAAGGAAAACTTGAAATATTTCCATTAAAATGATGCATATAAACATTATTAACAACAGAAAAAAATATTCAAAGATACATACCGTCCTTGACAGAAGCATCAAACGGAGGCATGGGTTCCATAGCACATATTGGTTGAGCTACAACTCTGCCTAAAGCCTCTTCTAATGGGACAATCTCAAAATGTTCCGGCCACTGCCCCATAATATTATCAATTAACTTCCACGCCTCAGACATCTCCAACATGGGGAATGGTGACTCCCTAGGTCTCAATGCAACTTTAGTTGTGTCCACATTACTATGATGAGGACATGTGTTACCAAACTGCATGGAATCATGAATAGTCCTCACTTCGCTTTGATCATTTTGAAGCAATGCTATAGCATGAGACAATACAGGGCGGACCACTTCAAAACATTCCAATACAGCTTTCTTACTACCTGGAAAGTTTATTATTAAAGTCTTGTCTCTTATTCCAGCTACAGATCTAGACAGCATTGCCATTTGAGTTTTCTTGAGACTTTCCATAGTAATAGCGGTTGTTATCGCTGGCACTTCTTTTTGGATGATAGCTTTTGTTGCTTCCGGGGTGACATCTCTGTGAGCAAGTCCAGTACCTCCTGTGGTTAATACTAGTTCAACATTGGAATCACAGTAGTATTTCAGTTCTCTTTCAATAAGTTCCCTTTCATCGGGGATGATAAGAGTGTGTATGTTTGCCTCGGGGTATAACTTCCGGGCAAGGTTGGCAAGTGTGGGCCCCGATGTATCTTGTGAGTGATCTTTAAAACAAGTATCACTTATAGTGATCACTGCCACAGCTTTCACCATTTTTCTAAATTTACAAGGCCCTGAAAAAATTAAAATAATTTTTTTAATAATTATATATAATATCTATTATGAAATGATTTTTAAACCACGCTTTTTCCTTAGAAGAATTAATAGCAAAATCAATTTAAGTTAATAATATTATAAGACAAATTTACAAAGAAAAAACGTGAGTGAGGGTAATAATAAAAGTAAAAGTTTTACAATCAAAATAGTTCTGGCACGACTTACCGGTTGTTTCGCAGCAATGGAAGGCACAATGTGACAACCACAAAACAATTTACTTCACAGTTTGGCGAGAACCTAATTACATCACATTGATAAGAGGTTTCTTGAGTATAAAAATAATTTACTGATAAGAAAAATAAACCATCACCGGGTGCGCTGTTGTGTAAATATTTTTGTCTGCACCAATGAGCGCACGTCAAATTCGCCTGACAGATGGCAGGCAGGCAACATAACGACAAAAATGTTTTCGCAATGCGACCACATGTGCCAAGGAATCCCAAGGCCTTCGATACCGCGTGTCGTTTGAAAGTTACCTTAAGCAGTTCGAAAGAAAAAGCTGCACGCGAAAATTGAACTTATGACCACTATCACAACGTTTATAGTTAACCATCGTCATTCATTGACTAAAGGAAACACCTCCTTATTAACACAATTTATTTTTTTCCTACTTTAAATTATATTTCAATAGCATTATCATACTTATACGCATATAAATCCACTCAAGTACACAATTTTAAAATAAAATAAACATACATTTAATACTAAAACATTATGTATAAAAGGCACTGTAAATTGTACTCGAAGAGATTGATCACTTTCACATGTTTTTTTTATGTATCCAACTTTAAATCTCTGACTGACCTACAATAATACTTATGTGACTAACAAAAGACCTCATATTTTATAAGAAGACTAAGGCCCGCCATGCACGGGCAGCTCCAAGCAGTCAAGCAAGACGGACTGCTTCAAGCTGCGACTGCATAGTGAACTACAGATTCTACGTACACACATACACGGAACCGTTTGAGCAGTTGTGACTGCTCCGGGTGGTTAGCAGCACGATGCGGGCCTTTATCGATGGCAACTTCAAGCTGTTGACTATGACTGCAAGAGCGGACCGTGTATGTTGATCACTGACTGGATAACTACTCGAGCTGTCCGTGTATGGCGAGCCTAATATTTCGTAATTACTTTCAATGTAAAATATAACTAATCATAGCCTGGGCGTTAAAAAGCATAATTTACAAGAAAATCATCAGTACCTAACAAATTTAACACAACACAATACATAAAAAATACAAATCCATTATAATGCAAATTCGAAAATATAAATAACTTAATTAACTTATCAAGATCTGTTAACATAGTCAGAACTTCCTGGCAAGATTACCCTACAAAACATCTATAAGTTATCACATTATTTCAGTGCTTTTGAAGAACTGTAAAGCCGATTTCGGAAATCGAACATAGCGATAAAGAGTACCTGAGCATCGTAATCATCGAAGCCTTTTTTTCTCTCTATGATCCTAATTAGCACTTCTCTCGCAGTTCTGCCGGTACCGCGCCCCTGTACTTGTCTATGACCTGCGTGACGTCACCGGGCGGTATTTGTACTGTGGCGCAGGCTTGTATCATGCGCTCGAGCGGCGCGTACCGGTGCAGCGCGCGGGAGTCCCCGATCACTATGAGCTTGTGCTTCGCGCGCGTCACGCTCACTGCTAGGCGACGGTTGTCGTTTAGGACTTCGCCCTCCTGTAGAAAAATCTTAAGGTTTTAATGGTTACCTTGGTCAAGCAAGCCTCTTTAACTTGGATAATATCAATTTTGGGTCGTAAATTAGTGCTAGATCGTTGAGATCTAGCACTAATTTAGCTAAATTAATTAAGCTAGCTAGCTTATTGAAGTTAATAAATTGATTTAATTCATATGACCCACACTGTCTATCACAATATTTAGGCCATTTCAAGATTTAGTCGTAATAAAACGCAAGTAGTTTAGATGGTCGACGAGGCGTGTACTTTCTTCCGTTAAAGATAAAATTCTAACTTATTATATAGGACTGTATAAATAACCGTCTGAGGAGATAACGCGCGACCATCTAAACTTAGTTTTAACAGCTTAGCATTTCAGATGGTCTGAACAATTACCACTTTTGTCACTTTTTCCATAGAGCTATGATTTTTTAATAATATTATCCTGTTTATGCCCATTAAATAGTGTCATTATGTTACAATCGGTAGTTAGTTTGCTATACTAGTACCTTAACTTCTCTATCATCCTGCTTCTGCCAGCGACGGGTGCACGAGTATAGTATGACGCTCTTGTCTCTGCCCTGGAACTGGTCCACGGTGCTCGCCTCCACTCCCAAGCCGCCGACTGTCCGCCGCAGCAGGGATACTTGCTCTCTGTAGGGCGCTATCACGCCGATGTCGCACGGCTTTACGCCAGCCTAGAGGTAGGAACATAGTTGTAATGTTATGTCGCTGTGATTTGACATAAGGTAACAGCTAAATAACTTATTAACTATTATCAATTAAATGTGGTCAACTTTACAAACCTGTCCCTGTTACGCTGGTCACACATAAGGCTTTTTAAACGCGGCTTTATCTACTATCTATACTATAGTTTACTACAACTGTGAACTCATTTCATGAATAGCTGGAAAAGTAGTAGAAGTGTCCAGCTATCCAGCTTCAAAGGTAAAGGGAGTCCGTTTTTATAAATAAATATTTAGTTGGCTACAATATAATGCTGATACCTTCACAAGAGCGTATTGCCGCGTCGTCTGCTTCTACAGATGCAGCTACTTGTTGACAACTAGTGCTGGATAGCCAAGACTAAGCTGTGTCTCATCTACCTTCACTAGAGCGCTGATCAAATCGCTGTTAGCGCAGCTCCTGCCCTGCGCGGCGTCGGTCTGCACGTCCAGGAATATTGCCGCGTCGTCTGCTTCTACATCTACAGATGCAGCTACTTGTTGACAACTAGTGCTGGATAGCCAAGACTAAGCTGTGTCTCATCTACCTTCACTAGAGCGCTGATCAAATCGCTGTTAGCGCAGCTCCTGCCCTGCGCGGCGTCGGTCTGCACGTCCAGGAATATTGCCGCGTCGCCTGCTTCTACGGATGCAGCTACTTGTTGACAACTAGTGCTGGATAGCCAAGACTAAGCTGTGTCTCATCTACCTTCACTAGAGCGTTGATCAAAGCGAGCGCCACGCTCGCCTCGTCGCTGTTAGCGCAGCTCCTGCCCTGCGCGGCGTCGGTCTGCACGTCCAGGAATATTGCTGCGTCGCCTGCTTCTACGGATGCAGCTACTTGTTGACAACTAGTGCTGGATAGCCAAGACTAAGCTGTGTCTCATCTACCTTCACTAGAGCGTTGTTCAAAGCGAGCGCCACGCTCGCCTCGTCGCTGTTAGCGCAGCTCCTGCCCTGCGCGGCTTCGGTCTGCACGTCCAGGAATATTGCTGCGTCGCCTGCTTCTACGGATGCAGCTACTTGTTGACAACTAGTGCTGGATAGCCAAGACTAAGCTGTGTCTCATCTACCTTCACTAGAGCGTTGATCAAAGCGAGCGCCACGCTCGCCTCGTCGCTGTTAGCGCAGCTCCTGCCCTGCGCGGCGTCGGTCTGCACGTCCAGGAATATTGCCGCGTCGCCTGCTTCTACGGATGCAGCTACTTGTTGACAACTAGTGCTGGATAGCCAAGACTAAGCTGTGTCTCATCTACCTTCACTAGAGCGTTGATCAAAGCGAGCGCCACGCTCGCCTCGTCGCTGTTAGCGCAGCTCCTGCCCTGCGCGGCGTCGGTCTGCACGTCCAGGAATATTGCCGCGTCGCCTGCTTCTACGGATGCAGCTACTTGTTGACAACTAGTGCTGGATAGCCAAGACTAAGCTGTGTCTCATCTACCTTCACTAGAGCGTTGATCAAAGCGAGCGCCACGCTCGCCTCGTCGCTGTTAGCGCAGCTCCTGCCCTGCGCGGCGTCGGTCTGCACGTCCAGGAATATTGCCGCGTCGTCTGCTTCTACAGATGCAGCTACTTGTTGACAACTAGTGCTGGATAGCCAAGACTAAGTTGTATCTTATCTACCTTCACTAGTGCGTTGATCAAAGCGAGCGCCACGCTCGCCTCGTCGCTGTTAGCGCAGCTCCTGCCCTGCGCGGCGTCGGTCTGCACGTCCAGGAATATTGCCGCGTCGTCTGCTTCTACAGATGCAGCTACTTGTTGACAACTAGTGCTGGATAGCCAAGACTAAGTTGTATCTTATCTACCTTCACTAGTGCATTGATCAAAGCGAGCGCCACGCTCGCCTCGTCGCTGTTAGCGCAGCTCCTGCCCTGCGCGGCGTCGGTCTGCACGTCCAGGAATATTGCCGCGGCGTCGGCTTCGGGACTGCAAGCGGTGGACAGCCAGGGCCACGATGTGGTGAGCTCGGGTATTTTCTGCACAAAAGAAGGCATTTGTAAACACAGGGTACATTGCAATGAGTTGTCTAATGTTATGGTGAGAATGAGACTATCAATAACCACGACTTTTACTATGTGATCATGATCGAAGTCTTAAATAAAATTTCAGATGTCTTATACAAATAAATAAGTCATCTACATTGACGAGCCAATTTTTTTAGGATTCGACAGTAAAAGTTGTATATTGATGGTCTCATTCACCTCCTGAAAGGCAACACCTTGCACCTTGAGTGAGTACCTACATGTTTATCTGCATATGTCTCCGTAAGAAAGCAACTAGTCGATATAATAACTAGCTATCACTGCGACAGAATAATAAAGTAGTAGCACTGTCGAGTTCTCTGCCGCAAAGTGGTTACACTTTCAATCGAAAATCACTCGCACGCACTACACAAAAACTAGCTTTTCAAACAAACGACCGATACTACATAGTTGAACGAATGCACTACTTTTGTCGTTAATGCATATTGTACCAGATACATTATCTCTATTATTATATGAGTTCTATCTGCTTCCTCACCTGAAGGTCTACATTTAATGTAGCCTGTGCGATATCTTCGTTAGCACAGACCAGTTTACCATCGTACGCGACGCGGTTAGCCAGTTCCACCAGCCGCTTATTCATTCGGTACTGCAGCGAGAGAGTGGTCGTGGCCTCTCCGTTCATCAGACGGTGAAACAAGCTCTCTTCCATGCCTAATCGCCTGCGAGTAAATAGTTTTATACATATTAAGTCGTGTTAGTTACCCCACTTTTAACTAGAGAAACCGAATAGGGTTTACAGGGTGTATTTAAAATATAGGCACTTAAAGTAATCAGTAATAAATCCTTAATGGTTTTAATTTATCATAATGAAAAATAAATTAATAGTTGTTTTTTAAAAAAAAAAACATGGAACCAGCAATGAACTGCAAACAAATGTTTCCAGTAATAGAAGTTGACATTGTCATTTTGCTACAACGAGTTAGCGATTTTGATAAACATTGATAAGAAATTATAAATTAAGATTACTATATCTCTGAGTTAAAGCATTTTAGCACTATGACCAGGTCAAAGTAACTGCGTAAACTCTGTAGAATTATTATATAACTCTGAAAAATTTTTTTGCTCCTATTACAGGCCACACGGTGTATACGTAATAAACAGAGTTCGCTGGGACCGCTAGTTATATGTATCAAACATCATACAATCAAAGCTAATGGGGTTGTTTGAGATACATGGAGTAGCAAAAAACATTGTATGGGATTATTGCAGCACAACTTTTTTTTAGAGATGAGACCAATTGAGAAAAACATGCTCTCGAGTTTCAGAAGATTACTTCGATGAATCAACCAAAAGGGCCATTTTTAAATCATAGTGCATATATTTTTTATGGTTCATGATTACAAAGAGTTAATTTATTATAATTCTATTAAATTAAAACGAAAGAGAATGGTGACCACAACACAGGGACTGCTAGAGTGAGGATCAAGGTATTTTGATCTAATTGTAATACATCTTTTGATAACAAAAAATATTTATTGTTTTGTTAAAAAATTACCTAGCAGCTCTGCTTCTGACTACAGGCGGTAGTTGGTCTGGGTCTCCAACCAGTACAAAACTTTTCGCAGCAAACAACGGCCGTAGAACCGTACTTTGGAGGACCTAAAATGAAATACTCTATTTACATACTTAACAATTTAGAAATATCATAATAAATGTTTTGGCGATCCTAAAAAGAAATATTTCAATTTACATATCAATTGGGAAATATCATAATCAATTATAGTAGATTCAAAATCAAACCTGTGTCGCTTCATCAACGATACACACGTCAAAAGTCGTGCGCGATAACATGGCGTGTGAAGCTCCTAAACAGGTCACACCAACTACTTCCTGTGAATAAAATAATGATTTAGTAACTTTTTTGTCACAATACAAACTAATTGCACTTATAAAAAGCAACTGTGTCAGGCAAGGAACTGCGACTACGCATTAAAGTAAGGCTTGAAGGAAGACAAAATTTAACAGGCTTGCCAATGTGTCGGTGGCCGAGTTAGAGACATGCGCCCGGAGCGTGTAAGACGCAGGGTTTCAAATTATTTGCCTACACAGTTGCTTTTTAAAAATCAATTTATCACAGTTAGTTTATGTTTATACACGGTGTTACTTTGCATCCTTGCCATATTCAAAAAGATAAAAGAAGGGAACAGTACCTACAGCTTTAGATAAACAAGAGACTCCCATAAATAAAGCTCATAAGTTTTAGGAAAATTTGGTTTTGCAGTACGCATTGGAATACATAATTTTTTTCTCGCACGTGCAAAGTCGCAAGTGGAATAAACCAATAGGGCGTGGCCTAGCCGGCGCGTTTTTGATGTTAGAAAGAGAGCGCAATCGCCCCGGCTCTTTTGTTCCGATGAACAGCCAACAGTGATGTGTATGCGTATAATCATAATTAAAAATCAAAATTTTAGGTCACAATTTTTTCAATAATTTGAGTTCAGTGTCCGTAATATAGTTACCTCTGTGAATATGGCAAGGATGCAAAGTAACACCGTGTATAAGACTATGTTTGTAGTGCTACTAATAATAATTGTATTATTTTATTAGTATCTGTTTAGGCGAAAAAATGCGCACTAAGTGAAAATGTTATAAGAATCAATGCACAAGAACTAAAGCTTAAATTAGTAGATATTCTCACCATCGAGTCATAGAGCTTTTCTAATTGTTCTGGCGTATCACATTTAGCAGATAATTCTTGCTCGCAGCAGTGGGATAAGCTCGCGGCGACCCGAGATTTAGGACCCAGTCTCATTATTCGAAGCGTTTTCGGCAATCTAGGAGGAAAAAATAAAAAGTATTAGTGTTGATGAAATTTAAACTTTCGCGTTACATAACATTGAGAATTAATTAGACATGACAACGCGACGGAGCAGTGAGTGCAAATATTCTTATTTTTATAGGTGTTGAACCCGTCATCTGCGATCATCTGCGTCATCTAGTGGCTGAACTAAGAGTAGCCGTGCGCAACTAGTGGCTTGAGTGCTTGCTCTATGGGTGCGTTTCACTTGTCATCCGCAACGACCGGCACGCCCGCAAAGGCCTACTTTGCCAGTCCATTTGAAGACCGCGGTCGTTGTGGTCGCGACGATGAGTCATTTTGACGTTCATAACTAACGCTCACGCGAAGCCATGTCAAATGGTGGGTCGTGGTGAGCGGAATCGAAAGTCAGTTATATGAAGTGATTAGAATTTGTCGTCTGAATATTTTTCCTTGCGATTAGAATCGATAATAATAATTTAAAAATATATATTAATTTCTGTAACCGGACCGTGAAAGTCGTGAGCGCGGTCGTCAAGTGGAACGCACCCTAAGCAAGTAGAACACAAGTGACCTGGCGAGCAGGTTGTCGACTGCGGAGTGCGTGTGCGCGGTGACAAGCACGCGCCGGGCCAGCGCCGCCGCCATCTGCACCAGCACGCTCAGCGTCTGTGTCTTACCTGCAAAATAACGATACTTTACTTTTACGGAGTCGAATCTCATCTTTAAAGTAAAAAATAATAATGGATAACGCATAAGTTCAATAGAATGCTCGTGATATAACTCGGTGTACGCCGCGGTCCTCGTAAGAATAATTATGAATGTCTCTGAGTATGACTGTTATTCTATTAATCTATGGTGCCTACACTACTCACCGGTGCCAGGCAGGCCCCTCAGGAGCGCGTAGTGTTGGGCGGACAGCGCTCTCAGCACGGCGCGTTGCTGCTCTATGTTTAGGCCTCGCATCAGCTTGCTGCCGAGACGACCCACTTCTCGGGGCTGCTTCTTTTCGAATAAGGGCGTGTTTTTGTCTATTATCAAGCTGGAAATAAACAAGGTTGTTAAAGTTATAGTACTGTTACTATTAAGCACTCTGCTTATTGCACTGCCTGCTTATGTTACGGGGTGTTACGAAAATGTACAAGGGGATTATGGTTGCGGAAGCATTAAAGACATCTATTACACATATTTATTCAGAAGAAGAAAATAATTAATATCATTATTTTAGTGATCGATGTATGGATTCGTTTCTGAAAAAAGGGGCTATCGTTTTTTGTCTTACTATATAGCACAAAAATAAGCAGTTAAATTAATGTCTCACCTTCTAAGCCGCTGAGCCCTTTCGCTGTCCTCCATCAAGACGCCCAGATTGGTAAGGTTTTGCACAGTGGTAGCGTACGACTCATACGTGTCTACGTGGAACCTCGTGCTCTTTGGCAATCGTTGGCTTAGGTCCCTGAAAGATAATATTGTGATTAGTGTTTATATTTTCTATCTGTACTATTTTAAAATAATTTGCTGTCATAATAATTAGTAACAAGTCACTAATAAGCAAGAAACGAGCATAAGAAAACTGCTTGCTCACATATGATTAGAGAACAGATGACTTAGGCACAGGAGCCCTATTTATGAATCACTCGCGTCAAAATGGCGTGTGATATTCATTAATTAAAGTCGAATTTTGGAATGAAAACCAGTTGTAATCTAGACAGGAAGGATTAGAAAAATCATTGCTCAATTTTGTGGGCAGTCACGTCTATATTTTGCGTGGTTTTCGTGGATTTTTCATTCGTTTTCGAACGAAAATCACTCGCCATATCCTAGCGAGTGATTCAAAAATAGAGCTCCAGGTTTGTTACAAAGCCAAAATCAAAAGACTATAACACGAATAAACAGGGATGCGACGTTTACCTTTCTAGAAGAATATGCATTTCGTTTTCCTTTGAGAGCAACACTACGCCGGCCGCTATCCACGGTCTCTTTTCTATGCTTACTATTGAAAATTCACCCTCTTGCGGCCCTTTAGACTCAATTTTTTCACTTCTTGATCCTATAAAAATACCAATAAATAATTAAGAGATTAAATCATTTTGATCAGCAAGGTGATGTTAATAAATACTTACGTTCCGATTTTCTGAGAAAGACATGAAGATATCTGTCACCAGATTCTTGCACAGATTTTAGGTGTAGATTTGCAGCACAGGTGCCTCTTTTTTCTCTAAAAACAAAGATAAATAATTTTAAAGACAAATATGGTACAGTCCTATCAATACGGCGATCGACATATTTTTAGTGATGATCAAGATGTTTTATCTAGCCACTCTCTTTATCATAACATAAGGCTAAAGTGAAACTACTACTACCAGTGCAGAAGGACTTAATAAGTTCTTCTAAGAAGTACTAGACACTGTTCTAAGCTGTTCATAATTTAAGTGGTACATAAGGTATATGAGTAAAACGTTATTTACTTCTTTTCCACACTATATACGGTTCACAAAGCGTGCAGTGACGACGTGGCCATCTGCTCTCTCTTTCGTCTACATATCTTGAGCGCCATTCAGTGCAAAAAGTACTCGATGTGTTCCGGCATCAAATGGCCCGGGTCTGGTTCTCCTAACTTGGATAGCAGATGGGACTTTGATACTGATATACCTTTGATGCCTACCTAGTTTAGACAGCAGTGCATATTATTTGAGTAAATGTTTTTACCTCTTCTCTACACTGTCAGTCCACAAAGCGTGCAGCGGCGAGGCGGCCATCTGCCCCCTCTCTTCTATCTTGAGCAGCGCCGCCCAGTGCAAGAAGTATTTGATGTGTTCCGGCAACAAGTGGCCCAGGGCTGGTTCGCGTAACTTCGATAGCGGATGGGATTCTGATACTGATCTTCCCCCTGTATGCCTAGATAAGACAGAGTACAGATAATTTAGCTAGTCTAAACTGACATGACGCGCCCCACTATCGCATTAACGCACACAAGCACAGTTTAACTAGTCGACTGTGACGTAGGCATACAGATCTTAATTCGCGAAGCAGTCGACACTCCCACACAGATGAAATGTCCTTATTAATATTTCAATTCACACGTCGAAATCAACTAAATAAGTAGTGGATTATACAAGGTCAACTCGTATATGAACGAAATGAATGAATGAATGATATAATAAGTGGATCTTCGGCTCGGAACTGTAAAAAGACTGAGTGAAAGAAAAATAATAATCACAAATATGCGCCAAACAAGAAATAAAAAAATAAGTCATCAAAGAAAAAAAGGCAAATGAAATACATTATAACCAAGTAGAGATCAAGACAATAAATAGTAAGTATTGACAAGCTTACCATAGATGCAAAGAACATAGGGTGAGGTAAGGGCATTTCGAACACACGTTCTCGCGGTGTATGGGCCCAGGCAGCCTTTGCTGAAGCAGCGCTGATGCGTCTTCTATGTCCGTCAGTTGCTCTAGAATGAAGAAAATATTGATTTGAAGATTTTAATACCAGCTTTATTGGAAAATATAAATACTTAAGTAAGAAGTAAATGTTTTTATTTTTACCAGGGTCGACGTCGTCAGGTCCAGCGGCTAAGTTCTTGACTAACTTGTTCCGTAGAAGTACCAGGTCGCGGCGCTCAGGGTATCCACACGATACTTCACGAAGCTCCACGCTATTTCTATAACAAGATGAAACTACTTCAAGGAATGTTATGATTGTTCTCTGATATTATGCTATCCTTTACAACTTTAAACAATATTCTTCTACTAAATTTCGATAGCGGCGGTACCTCTCAACATAAATAGGCTAGGGTGCATGCGTTGAGCGAACCTCCGTCGTCTCACTTAGGTTTTAGTAGATAAACTCCGCGGAAAAAAAAAGGTGCGCTGGAGATATTATTACGTCACTGTGCACTCTGAGTGCACTCATATATTGCGCACACATCGGAGATTATTTCACTCTCCACGGATCAAGGACCAACGGATTAATGTGCGCACCGAGTCACGGGTGTCACCACTTATGTCCCGACTCAGAGCTGTTTCTGGGAATATAATAATAATATGTATGTATAGTCAGTTTTCTTTGTTTGGCGAACATTGTAATTAAACAATCTTTTTTTTTCAAACGATTTTTAAATATGTCTTATTTATTTACTTATGATTGTCGATGTATAAAATTTGTAAATTAAAATGTAGATTCGTTATTAGCTGTAAGTTTAGTTTTTAAGTTTATTCATACATAGCTTTTGCCCGCGACTTCGTCCGCGTGGAATAGTGACTTCTTTCTCCCGTTTTTTACACATTTACCACTATATCTTTGCTCCTATTGGTCGTAGCGTGATGTTATTTATATAGCCTATAGCCTTCCTCGATAACTGGACTATCCAACACAAAAAGAATTATTCAATTCGAACTAGTAGTTTCGGAGATTAGCGCGTTCAAACAAACAAACAAACAAACTCTTCAGCTTTATAATATTATTAGTATTAGTATTAGTATAGATACTGTACTATAGGTAAACCGCTTCATTGAGACTTCGCCTGCGGGGTACAGGGGTGCGGGCGGAAAGACGAGAGCGGGGACTGTAAGGGGTGCGGGCGGCGGCGATACACAAGAGACGAAATTTGCCGCGACAGTTCTTAAGATATGTGACGTCAGTGGTCACAATGGTAGACGTCAGTGTCGCCACTTTATAACATTACATAACATATTGGAAAAAAATATTCGATGCGATACAATTACACTAATGAGAGTGAATTAATTCTAAATATTATTATCCAGAGCCGTGGATTTTGATCAATAAATAAAATGAAATCTTAAAATTAGATTAATTTTAAGGCAAAATTAAAAACTTCAACTAACATTCCCTGGTTACTTTTGCGACTGTTTTGTTTCAGTGTATATCTAGTTCATATTCCACTGAATTTGGATCTATATTTTATTCTAAAATATTCGTATATATTTAGCGCCTTTATTAAAACACTGCTATTTTACAGTGTTAAACGGTGGCGTTAATGCTAAGAGCATTTTCTTCCCCAGTTATACCTACCTTAGCATAGAATATATAAAAGTACTACAACTTTAGGTCATGTACAAAGATTGTAACAGGTGCAGGAGAATGGTGTAAAATAGAAATAAAAAAAAACACGACAAAAAATACAATAATATAGATTTTGTGTCCGAATATACTGCGACTCATCTTCAGACTTCAGTCAGACAGTATTCTCTTGTGTACTTCTGTCAAAGCGTCCGCAACTGACAACAGATGCTATCGCTACCTGTGTAGCGAGCGTACTGAATTTTGAAAATAATTTGCCTGCCGCCCGCACCTCTCACAAGCCCCGCTCTCGTCTCCTCCCGCGCCCCTGTACCCCGCAGGCGAGGTCTCAATTTCGCGGTTTACCTATAGAGCTGTGAATCTTGTAATATAAAAATAAAATAAAATAAAAATGTCAGCGTTGTAAGATGTATACTTACCTATGCAGATTGTGAGATTTGTGTTTATTTTAAAATAAATAATTTCGTTTAAAAGGAATGTCAAGTTTGTTTACGATATTCGCCAAACAAAGAAACACAGACTGTATGGCAATCTTACTTCAAATACAGCAACAATCCTCGCTGTTCAGCCAACGCCGGGTCCTGTCCGCGCTGCAACGCCAGCATCATGCCGTAGAGCACCAGTTGCCCTCGGTGCTCCGCCGACTCACTCGCTTTCCCGCTTTTCAACTCAAGTGGTACCGTCTCCAGCTTACTACCTGCCGATTTAGTGTATTCATTCTAGATTTAAATGTATGGGCGAAACGGCATAATTCATAATTTTAGTTTGTTGCTGCTGTGTTATAGCTCCAAGTAAGTACATTATAGAACACAACTCTCCCACCCCCCAACCCGCCGCTTCATAAAGGTCCCAAATTTCATATTTCCTCTATTTTTAGGAAAACTATAAAAGCTAGGACAAAATGGTCAAGGACTAAATTATTTGTTAATAAATTACCTACAAATAGTACCAGCATTCATTTTGATACGAGTTATAGTTTTTAAGTCCTTGGCCATTTTGTCCTAGCTTGTATAGTTTTCCTGAAAATAGAGGAAATATGAAATTTGGGACCTTTATCAAGGGGGGGAGGGGTGAAGCGGCGGGTTGGGGGGGTGGGAGAGTTGTGTTCTATAATGTACTTCTTCTTCTTCTTCTTAGCGTGTCGATGGAAACACATATGGAGGAATTATAATGGATAAATTACAACGTAGCAGCCCAGAATTCAGCCACTTGTACTGCGGACCGACTGCATTTCATTAAATCCGCTGGCGTGCAGGTGTTGGGGCACGCCGGGCACGATGTTAAGTGTGCCATAGTTTGCACTACACCGCAAACACAGTCCACATCGGAGCTTGCCAAAAATCCCCACCTGGCCATGTTCTCCTTACTTCGGCCAACCTGAGTCCGAAGCCTGTTTAAGGACTTCCAGATCGGCCATGGTAGATCATGTCCAGGAGGGAGATTCTCGGCAAGTGGGACAAAGGGAGTAGGCAGAGAAGCTTTTTCGCGCCAAAGCTCACATCTGGCATGTGCGGGTTCGGTAGAAAGTGGGGCGGCACACTTAATAAAACTGCGACGACTTTTTAGCCTTTGCGGCACTGAGACGTAGCCGTGCATAGGGTGCCGTGAGTCGCGATCTGCGTTTGCCCTTTCAGTAGAGCTAGCTACAGCCCTGCGGACTTCCGTAGGTGCTATACCAGCTAGTGGATATAGCATTGACACTGGGGTAGGTTTTAGACAACCAGTGATGACCCGGCAGGTGTCATTTAGGGCTACATCCACTTGCTTGGCATGAGCGGAGCGGCTCCAAACAGGGGATGCGTACTCACCAGCTGAGAAGGCGAGCGCTAGCCCTGTCGTCCGCAGCACGTGCGGCGTAGCTCCCCATTTGGTGGTAGTTAGGCGACGCAGTAAGTTGTTCCGCGAGTGCACTTTCTTCTTGGCATTATCGCAGGTCTTCTTGTAAGTAAGAGATCTGTCTAGCGAAACGCCAAGATATCTCGGGTAGTTGTTGTGTGAGATTGGAACCCCTTGCCACACAATATTGAGTTTACGTCTCGCTTGTAATGTACTCACTTGGAGCTATAACACAGCATCAATAAATTTAAATTATAAATTTTGCCGCTAAAAAATCTAGAATGAATATACTAATTGCATACTCATGATGTCATAATCTAGACACGCGATGTGTCCAGGCGGGTGGCGTGAGAGGTGCGGGAGGCGCGGATACACCCGCCCGCCCCACTCACGCACACTTTTCTCGCCTCCCCCCGCGCCCCTGTGCCCCCGCAGGCAGTCTCAATGAAGCGGTCTACCTATAGTTACTACAGGCTCCCAAACTCTAGGCTGTGTAAGGTAATTGTAAATTGGCTTGGTTAAGGCGCCTAATGTAATGAATGATTAAAGGCGCCTAATGTAATTAATGATTATAATTATGTGTAAAAAAGTAAAGTTAGCCTGTAAACATCCCACTGCTGGGCAAAGACCTTATCTCAAGTTTGAGTTAGTATGAGCCATACTCTACCACGCGACTCAGTGCGGATAGGTAACTATAACAAAAAAAAAGTAGAGCAGTTATCAGTCATATATGGGTGTTTAGTTTATTACAACATGTACCTTTTCTATCGTGTATAGTAACTTCTAGGGTGGCGTCGATTTTCCCCTTCAAACCAAGTTCTGGACAGCACAGGTTTTCTTCGATGTCTAGTACTTTATTCACGTGACCATTCCATTTGCCCTTTTTGTTTTGCTGAAGAGGAAAAATAGATTAATGATCTTTCGAAAGCAATAGTTAAATTTTTGGTCCTTCGACCCGGATAATACGTCTTATAAGAAAATAAACTTACGCTAACTGAAGGAGGTGGTTTCTTTGCTAAGTACGTTTGCATAAACTCTGAAAGAGGTGTGATATACGCCTGCATATCATTTCGCACCTCATCCTCACTCAAACCTGCATCATACAGCAACTGAATTGACTCCTTTATGATTCTATCAGCTTCCAATTTCAACTGCTGCACATTGTGAATGTTTTGCGTCAAAGCCTTTTGTACTAATTCATGTATTAATGTACCTATAGTCATCTGAAAAATAGTTTCAAGATTTGATCATCATTTAGTAGTAAGATGTTACAAATAAGATAGCACCAGGTTTAGACCAAGACCCCGACCAATTAGAAAAGTATACTTCCTTTATTGAATGCTGTCTTGGAGTGATATTTGTAATAGGGGGTTATGGGTACTTTAAGTTCGCGCAGATAAGCTAGTCACAGCCTGAGGTATGTGAGAGGCAGGAGGGGTAAGCGCGAATGACAAAATGAAAGAAAGTAGATTAAATGATGTTTGTCCACTGGACAACTTGTGTTCTACATGGTGGACAATGTTCACCACCTGCCTCGCTACACATACCTTAGGCGGTAGCTAGCTTGTGCAAAGTATTGTTAAATTGTTTTCATTATTGATGAGTAATTATTATAGGTAAACCGCTTCATTGAGACTTCGCCAGCGGGGCGGAGGGGCGCGGGGGTAGTAAAAATGTACTAACAGCACTATTAGCAGAGTCTATGCCTCGCCATCGTTCTTGTAGCACTGCTTTTCTTTTACAAAACACACCGGCGACGACGCTAGTTGAAGACACCAGGTGATCCGGTCGCAATACCACCAGCCCTGCCGTGTTGCCCACTGAGAATCTGCCTGAAGAATCACGAGAGGCTAAAATGCTTAGTATCTCACCCTTGCAAATTGGTGTGTCCACCCTGAAATAACAGTTGTATATAAACTCATTGCATTGCCCCTTCCTATATATCAATTATTCCAGTACCCAAAGGTTATCCAAGAGAGATCATTTTTAACAATAAGCCAATGTTTTTGAAAGCTGATTTATGTTACTGACCATTAGGATGTGCAACATAAATCTATCACATTTTGATTGGCATTAAATTTTGATTAAATCTTTGAAGAATTGTTTACTTATATTAAATATAACACATGATATTGATAGTTAAACAAAAGTGAAGGTGAAACTAACCAGAACCCTTCAACAAAACATGTGCCCCTGCTATTATTATTGTTCTGTAGCCGAAGTTCTAGGCTTGTAGGGTGGCGGATCACATTAAGGACTTCACATCTTTGCATCACAGTTAGATCAAGATCGTCAACAGCTACCTGTAACATATCATTATTATTATTTACAATTCTGAATCTAAGGGCCTTTTTCACCATTGACAAATAATCGCTAAGGAACAAGTTATTAAAAAACCAAACATTTCATATGAAGTAGTGGAAAGATAACACTAATGAGCATTTATTCAGACATTGTGAAACAGACTATCTCAAATATTTATATTCTCAAATATTTCATTAATTAAATAATGGTCTTACTTCTTCAATGTCATTGAGTTCCCATTCATCAACAAAGTCATCTTCAAAACCATTTTTGTGGTCAAAATCTAAAAGTTTTTTTGTTGGTGACGGTTGTTTAAATATCTTCTCTGGAGATAGGAGTTTTGCAATCCTTGGTGATCTTCTAAGTTCTGCAAAAATAGAGATTGAAATGACAAAGCTATAAAATATGGTTTTCAAAAAAAAGAGAAAGAAAAGAGCAAATATTAAAGTAAAGCACACATACCAGTACACATGGGACTCTTTTTAGGTGTCACATTACTTTTATCTCCATTTTGGAAGATTTTCTGTGGTGGGGTTTTGTTTTTAAGAGATACATGATTTTCATCTTTAAAAATAGATTTTACATGATTTTGGTTACTAACATTACTTTTTCTATCCATTTCTAATAGTTTATTTTCTGGGCTTAGTTGTTTTCTTCTTGGCGAAACTCTAAGTTCTGCAAACAACAAGTGAAGCATTAGAAAAATAATATATATTGTAAGATACACAATAACTGCAACTTAAAAGATAAAATAAATGATCAAATAATACCTGTCTGAAGTTTTTTTTGAGGTGTAACTTTCGTTTTGGAAGACAAGGTCTGTGAATTACTATCTTCATTGAATATAGTCCTCTTACTATCGAGTTCTTCAATTTCTTTTGGATTCCTATCAATAGTATACTCAGTTTCTATATTATCACTATTTTCTTTCTCTGGCGAATTATAATTTTTAGGAAGAACTTTCTTTTTTGTTGGGGATTTATTAATTTCTTCAACTCTAGCTCTTTTATGGAGTTTACTGTTGAGCTGATTGCTTTCATCACTTGAGGAATCATTTTTTTTATCACAGAAATCTAGATCAACAAGCACAGAGGAGTCAGCTTTCCTTTTATTTGGCAAACTCACACTGTTTTGTGGTTCTGATTTCAATGTATGAACTTCGTTATTTCGGACCGCTTCACTAGAACCGTTGGAGGAGTTCTTGAAAAACTGGGTAATAGGATTTTGATTTTTTGGTAAGCTACCTTGTTTTATCTGGAAAAAAGCATTAAAATCTGGTAAAATAACAAAAATCAAAACTGTTTGTGTCATACCATCGTAAGAAGTAGAATTACCTTTTTTAAGCTTAAAGGTTTAGGCATTTTGAAGTTGAGTTTTTAAATGATGAAATACTATACAAATAACTGTACACTCTTTCATAGAAAAACAATAAATTATATTATTTTTAATCATCTACAAAAAGCAGCAAACTCCCGCGCAACATTTGACGTTTATGTACTGTCATTGTCAATGTCACTGAAAAGTGGAAGTGTCAAAAAAAATGACGTTTGGGTGTGTACCACTTGATGACCACGCACGCACACGACCGCGACGGCTGCAGTCGCCGGCGCTCACGAGCGCCCCCGTTCTCGTTCAGCTCACCACCACCTCAACACCGCGAGATAGCTGTGGTCAACTGGTCACTCACTGAACATGTAATCTGTGATCATTTTGGCTGTGCTGTATTTCTAGTAAATGTTTGAAAAAAGCTTCTAGCTATATTAGGTTTCTTGCTTGCTTGTATGTATGAGGGGATAATAATTCTAACTATGGTATGTATGAGGCAATGCTAATTTAAGATGAACGCACACTTATCCGAGCCGAACGGACCGAACTTTTCAATTCTTTATATGAAATCTCATGAAACCTCGCACACTTCTCCACGCCGAATCGTCCGAATCTGGAGGAACCCAAGGAATCCTAGACAAATTCGGATGATTTCATCAGATTCAGCGTGGATGCGGACGACTCAAACGAATCGCCGTTTAGCTGTCTGTCACTCATAGTGCTATCTCATCATGAGACAACATTCGCGGTCGATTCTTTCGGCGCGGTCGATTCGTCCGGTTCGGATATGTGTGCGAGGCCTCCTTGACTTCGATTCGTTCGGCGCGTTCGGCTCGGATAAGTGTGCGTTTGCCTTTATGCTGAACACACCCTCGGTTGTCAATTCGTCGACCAAAAATAAGCCAAAAATTGACGAAATTGACATTGACGTTTTTAGGTTAGGTCTCATCTGCATGTGTTCACAGATTAGTAAGAGTATGTCTACATGTGTTTTTATTTTGTGTTCGCAAAAGCAAAACAAACAAACCATTTCTTTGTAATTTTAGGATAAGTCGGTAATAATTTTTACCTGCACATAATGTCTAAGCGCCCGGAACATTTGGCTCCACCAGAAGTCGTAAGTATTATTATAAATCATGGTACAAACAAGCCTATTTTACACATTTCTAAAATGTATATCTAATTTACCTGCCTTTTTTAGTTTTACAATGCCGATGAGGCAAGGAAGTACACACAAAAGTAAGTGGGAATCTCACGTGGTATTGGTTACCAGTATTTTTTAGTATTTCTTTTTAATGTATTTTTGCTCACTTCTAGCTCTCGTATCATAGATATTCAAGCTCAAATGACAGAACGATGTTTGGAACTATTGCTACTCCCTGAGGACAGCCCCTGTTTGCTGCTGGACATTGGCTGTGGGTCAGGCTTGTCTGGATCTGTGCTAGAGGAAAATGGTCACATGTGGATGGGTTTGGACATTTCTCCTGATATGTTAGGTAAGTTTATTGTTTATTCACTCACAATTTAACTAAAGGCAGAGAGTTAATATTACTCATACTTAGAGGAATGTCAAACGTAGTACAGATTACTATAAATAGAAGAAATTATTCAAAATGATGTCAAAATATCTTCAAAATCTGTTTCTAGACGTTGCCAAAGAACGAGAGACGGAAGGAGATCTGGTACTAGCTGATATGGGTGAGGGTGTACCATTCAGAGCTGGAAGCTTTGATGGCGCAATCTCTGTGTCAGCTCTACAGTGGCTCTTCAATGCGGACAAGAAATCTCACAAGCCTGTCAAGAGACTTTATAACTTCTTCAGTTCTCTTTATGCCTCTTTGGTAATGCACTGAATATATTTCTGTTCTGAGAATAATTGTCTGTGTGTGTAAACCTTTTTATTAATTCTGTACCTATTATACTTTTTTATTTTCTTTCAGTCCAGATCAGCTCGAGCAGTATTTCAATTCTACCCAGAGAATGAAAGTCAGTTGGAATTACTCACATCACAAGCAATGAAAGCTGGTTTTTATGGAGGAGTTGTTATAGATTATCCAAATTCAGCCAAAGCCAAAAAATTCTTTTTGGTGTTAATGACCGGTGGTGCTGCACCCTTACCAAAAGCTTTAGGTAAATAGAAACTATTATTAAGTTTAATTAACATATTATTTAATCACATAGCCTGTACTAAAGTAAAAGAGTTATCCAACTTAGTTATATTCTACAGGTACAGATGAAACAGACAATAGTCTACAAGTAAAATATGCAAAACGTGAGGCATCAAAAGGAGCAAGAGGTAAACCTCTCAAAAACACACGAGCATGGCTGTTGGAAAAGAAAGAAAGAAGAAGAAAACAAGGCAAAGAGACCAAGCCTGACACAAAATACACAGGAAGAAAGAGAAGTGGTAGATTTTGAAAAATAAATAGCCCTTTATGTAAATAATTTTATTACTATCTAAGTAAATTATATCAACTAATGTAACTAAGTGTTTCTTTTAACAACATATTTCCACACTGTGTCTACTCCATGGCCAATAGTTTCAATAGGTATCATATTGGGTAGTGGAAATCTGCAAGCCACAATAACTGTATCATTATTAGCTTCTTGTAACAACTTCTTCTCAAATTCATTCATCATTTGTTCTACCCCAAAGATCACGATGTTGTCATAAGGCTTCAAATCAAAAGTCCATAGGTTCTGCCTGAAAAACTTTGTTTGACGGTAAGCGGGGTTCAGCAAAGCTGCTATTCTTGAATAATATACTAGCCAAGGATTTAGTTCTACTCCCTCTGCTTTGAATCCTAGTTTTGCAGCTGTAAAGACAATCCTGCCATCACCAGAACCGACATCCAGTAATCTTCCACTCCTGTTAGCTAGTGCTTTGGTAACTCCAGCTAATTGTTCAGTAGTTGCAGGCACATAGGGCAAACAAATCCTTCTCAGAGCTGGCGAAACAAATGGTATGCAAACAATACTAACACCTACGGCTAGACCGCCAGTGCCAAAAATTAAAGTTTTCCCTACCTTAGACAATTTTGTTGATTTTTGTGCTGATTCCGGTTTTGTGGTTTGAAGTAATTCTAGCTCCATTTTATTATACATATATGTATTTATGTACAATTATAGACACAAAATCATTTCGTTATTGAACAACTATTACCAAGAGAACAACAACAAATAAAAAAATTGAGGTTATCATCGGTAAGTAAACTTGTCAAAAAACAGCTGGGCATTTTTTTTACATAGCAGATCTGCAAGCAAGAGCAAAAAAGAATTAGTCTTTCTACTCACCCATAGATGGCAATACACGCAACCAACAGTGCTAGCTATTATAGCGTCATCTATTATCGAAATAATTAGTGAATGTGTACAAAAAGCTCTATCTATTGAGGCTTTTTGAAACGATTTAGTACATAGTACTATCACTAGATGACGGTGTACGTATAAATGGTAGCGACATCTCACGGTGAGTAGAAATACTACCAAGCTTTTCTTTGTCTATGGTTTTCCGCCATCGTGAAAAAAAATGTTCTTAAAGGTTCCTAAAGTGACCCTAACGCCATCTAGTGAGAGCTGTAAAACGATGGGAGAAAACGGCTCATTGGAATTTCGATCAGCGCGTTGGCGGACGCTGCACTATGTTTTGTTGGCGGCCAGGGCCACTAATTTTGAGAAAACAAAATGACAAATTCACCGGATGTCACCCTCACCATCATCTGTAAAAATTACATCATCTTGGATCATCTGTGCTCACCCTCTGACACCTGACATTTGTCAAAACCGTCAAAATATCTGTCATATCAACATCGCCGGCACAGTGTGTTTTTAGTGTTTTTTCTTTCTATTTTCCCAAAAAATATCAAACTAGCTTCAGGTGATATTCTTTGTTTACTATAATGACTGCGTTTGAAGAGTTCGGGGTCCTACCTGAGCTGGGGAAGGCCACCGAAGAGATGGACTGGACTCTGCCTACGGACGTACAGGCTGAAGCAATTCCTCTCATTCTTGGTGGTGGTGATGTCCTTATGGCTGCAGAAACTGGCAGCGGAAAGACTGGAGCTTTCTGCTTGCCCATTTTGCAGATTGTTTGGGAGACTTTGAAGGATATACAAGAGGGGAAGACGAGTAAAATTCTAACGCAGACTTCTTCAGAATGGACTATGTCATTTTTCGATCGCACAGACGCGCTGGCAGTGACTCCGGACGGCCTTCGCTGCCAATCGCGCGACCAACAGGGCTGGCACGGCTGCAGAGCCACCAAAGGTGTCCACACCAAGGGGAACTATTATTATGAAGCTACAGTCACTGATGAAGGGCTGTGCCGTGTTGGTTGGTCAACTCAAGCTGTAAGTTTCTGGTAGTTAATTTTAAGAAAATTTTGGTTGTTTTTTTTGTAATTATTTTTGTCCATTTTATAACTTGGTCATATTTTTTAATGATAAGTACTATTACATTGTAGTTTGAAATAAAATGAATATAAAATATGTTTTTAGGCAAGGCTAGACCTTGGAACGGATAGACTTGGCTTTGGGTTTGGCGGAACAGGCAAGAAGTCAAACTCTAAGCAATTTGATGACTATGGCACAGCTTATGGAAAGAATGATGTTATTGGTATGTCTATATTCATGTTTAGTTTAAGTATTTAGCCAACAAAATTTATGAAGAAATGTGGGCTTATATGTAGTGAATTCACACATTACACCCTCATATTTACTGATCGTTGGTAACTGACCTGTATAATAAATTGGTAATTTAGATAAATACAAAATTTTCTGATCCATTCAGAAGAAGAATAAAGAAATATTATGAATTTTTTTTTTTTTTTTTTTTTTTTTCATTTATGTCTGTAATTGCTCAGAGGCAATCTGTAGTATTCTACAATAATCCTCTCTGGTGGCTGTATTGACACTGTAATTTGTCTTGTTTAGGGGGAAGTCCAATGACTTCGTTGCCCTTAGTTTAAGATTAATTTTGGCATCAGTCCATGGCGAGGTTCCTCACGCTAGTTCTGCGCAGTCTGTTAAATAGGAATCCCTCAGTGCTCATCAGCTGTTGAACTGATGGGTTAGGATGAAGTGAGAGCCTTTCTTTATATTTGGTTGTATGACTTTTTATTTCCTCTTGCACAGTAGACAACTTCAGGTCATGGTAGATGAGTTTATTGCTGATGTACCATGGTATTTGGAATATTTTTGGTCTGGAATCGCTCCATTATGTTGATGTTGGATTTGGCAGCTGTACCCCAGAGTTGTATGCCATATGTCCAAACCGGTTTGAGGATGGTTTTGTATACCAGCATTTTACTGCTTACTGGAAGCTGAGACTGTCTACCCAGTAACCAATCCATGTTTCTAAGCTTTGTGTCTAGTTGTTTTCTCTTTGTCCATATATGTTTCTGCCAAGTCAGACGACGATCCAAGTGGAGCCCTAAGTATCTGACGACTTCTGCTTGGGGTATTAGAGAGTCGTTCAATGTAACAGGAGGGCAGTTGTCTCTTCTAAGGGTGAAAGTTATGTGTACTGATTTCTCGCTGTTGGCTTTGATGCGCCATTTGTGGTACCACTTCTCCATTTTGGACAGGCTTTCCTGGAGATGCAGTGATGCCGTTAATGGGTCATTGTGCACAGCCATTGTGACTGTATCATCCGCAAATGTGCCTGTGAAGGTGTTCGGTGTGGTTGGTAGGTCTGCAGTAAACAGAAGATACAGCACAGGTCCCAGGACGCTGCCCTGGGGTATACCGGAGGCTATGTTGCAGAGGGCAGATGTGGAATCGCCGAATTTTACTTCGAAGCATCTGTCGGTTAAGTATGATTTCAGTATTGAATAAAGCGGATACGGTAAATTCTGCTTCAGCTTATATAACAGACCCTTATGCCAGACTTTGTCGAATGCTTGGCTTATATCTAAGAAGACAGCAGAGCAATATTGTTTTCTTTCCAGTGCCTCCGATATTTTGTTAACAGTTCTATGGACCTGTTCTGTTGTGGCGTGGTTTTCACGAAAACCAAATTGGTGTTCCGGAATCAAGTCATTAAGTAGTGGTTTCATCCTTTTTATTAATATTTTCTCAAATACCTTTGATAATAGCGGTAGGAGGCTTATGGGTCTGTAGGAAGTGGTCACGTTTATGGGTTTGCCAGGTTTTGGTATCATTATGATTTGAGCTATTTTCCATTGACCTGGAAACAACCCTGTTCTTAGGATAGCATTAAATATGTATGTAATGAACACTATCGCTTTTCTTGGCAGTTCTTTTAAGACCTTTCCGGTAATGAGATCATAGCCTGGAGCTTTGTTTGACTTTAGATTTTTTAAGATAAGCATGATTTCTCTTGGGGAGGTGTGCTTCACAGGTAAAGACATCTGGTTGCACGATTCAAGGTACGACTCTAACTCGCTTTCTGGAATTGAGTACGTTCCAGGTGGGTTTGGCGTGAATACCTCTGTCAGATGTTTCGCGAACAGTTCAGCTTTTTCTTTGTCGCTACGGGCCCATTCTCCGTTTTGTTTTTTTATAGGGGGTATGTAGGTAGTTGGACGTTTGAAAGCCTTTGTCGCTTTCCATAGCGAGTAGTCCGTACTCTGATAAGGCGAGAGATTCTGTAGAAATTTTTGCAGGGACTCATTTTCCATCTCCGCAATCATCTCGGTCAGTAGTCTCGAGCATTGATTTAATTTTCTCTTATCGTCTGGGTGTCTGGTGGCTTGCCAAATTTTTCTAAGGCGCCTTCTTTCTTTGATTCGTTGCATTATGTGTTTATTGTATGTTTTTCTGATTTTGCGGTCTTCAGACCGGTTAGGATCGCGTGTGGCGCGCCATGCGGCTTGCTGTATTTGGGTGTTTAGATGTTCTACTGCCTCTTCTATATTCACTTGTGATTTGAGTGGAATTTTTAGGTTAAGCTTGTCATTTAGGATTTCCCTAAATTCATCCCAGTTTGTGGTCGCATTGTGCAGTTTCAATGGACCTTCGCTGTATAAAACACCACATCCAATAGATAGGGTTAGAATAATTGGCGAGTGATCCGATGATAGGTCTGAAATATTTTCAACAGTCATATAATTCGTTGAAACTCCCTTTGCCACAAAAAAGTCGATCAGGTCGGGGATTTTGTTTCTGTCCGTCGGCCAATATGTTGGTTTTCCGGTTGAGGCCCACTGGATACCATTTTCGGTCAAGGATTTGTGTAGTTGTCGACCGCGTGGGAGGGTGATACGAGAACCCCAAGAAGTGTGCTTGGCATTCCAGTCTCCACCCGCGATGAATCTTGTACCAAGTGTGTTGAAGAACCCGTTGAAGTCTTCCGACTTGATACTGTGTCTCGGCGGACAATAGACCGCTGCAAATGCTATTGTCCCACTCTTTGTTTCCACAGCCAGAGAAGATGCCTGTATAAAGTCTTTCTGAAAGTGTTCTAATTCATAGTGTTTGATTTTACTTTTCACTATAATGGCCGTACCACCGTGAGTGTTCCCCGATGGGTGGCATGTGGAATATATCTTATATCCGTTGATTATTGTGTGACTCCTTTCTGTGAAGTGAGTCTCTGATATTAACATGATGTCAATGTTGTTAGTGTTTAGGTATGTTTTTATTTCTTGTCTTTTTTCAGACAAGCCGTTGGCGTTCCATGTGGAGATTTTTAAGTCCGTCATGGCTTGAGCAGCTTGGACACAAGATCGAACATACGGTCCATCATTTTGTGCATCATTTTTTCAATAGTGTTCTCAAATTTTTCGAACATCTTTTGTATTATTGTGGTTAGTTCAGTTTCGTCTTCGCGGTCTGTTTTGCTGGGGGCATTACGGCCTTTTGCTTTTTCAGCATAGGTGGATTTGCAGGTGTTTTCCTGCCTAAAATTCTTTTTCGTTTTTGATGGAGTATCGGGTGTTTCTGGAGCGGTGTTCTGTGTTTCCTGTACTTTGAGTGTTGGTACGTTTTGATTTGTGTTTTTCAGTCTATTTTTGTCAAATATTTCAGTTTTGTATTGCTTGTACTTGGTACAGCCTTTGTAGTTGGCTGGGTGTGCACCCTGACAGTTGACGCATGTAGCCGGTGTGTTAGCTTCTTTTTTACAGTGTGTAGTAGGGTGGTCGTTCCCGCACTTAACACATCGGTGTGGTCTGTAGCACATATTTTTGGTGTGCCCAAATCTTTGGCATCGTTTGCATTGCACTATTTCTTTCTTTTTGTATGGGGCTTCGAATCGTACGATTGTGTTTCCGACGGATTTGATTGAATATATTATGTCTTTGTTGTTTGGGCTGGGTTCCAATTCTATGAAGTAAAGTGGTAATGCTTCCTTTGTTTTCTTGTGTATTACGTTGGTAATATTCCTGACATGGTGTCCTAATTTTTGTAGTTCACTTTTGATGTGAACTTTATCTTCTGATGCATGAAGTCCACGGAGAACTACTCTGAAGGCCCTTTCATGTTTCAGTTGATATGTGTAGTGGCTAACTTTGGCTGCAATGAATGATTCTCTCATTTTCTTGTATATTTCAACATCACATGGCAAGATTTTTACTGTGTGTCCATTTCTCAATGTTGTGAGAGTGAAGCTGTTTTCTTTATTTGTCATCTCCTTTAGCATTTTCTGAAGCTCCAAGATGTTGTTAACCCCAGTAACGAATATCGGTTCCGGTTTTGGTGTTGGCACTGTGGTTTGGGTTAGGTTTTCATTGTAACCTTCGACATCAATTAGCTCTTGGAACCTATTAGATATAGGTACGTTGTATGATACTGTCTTTGGACATTTCCTCGTTGTGTTTTGTGGTGAGTTTCCATCAGTTCTTTTTCTTTTCCAATCTGGGACTTTGTCCTGTTGCCATGTGGTCAAGTCGACGAAATCCACTTCAGCAGGTGTTTTTGGCTTCGGATTGATGTGACTTTGCTGGCATTCTATGTTTTGGTCTGGAATTTTTGCTGTCGTATTATTTCCAGAGGTGTTACATTTAGGCCGTTGGTAAAACAAGCTAGGATGGAAAGCTTGCTGTACTAGCTTTTTTTGGTTTGTTTTTGTTGGCGTTTCGTCGCCATCAATTGGTGTATTTTCTTTTTGACCAGTAACATGAACTGGAAGAGAGGCCTGGGTACCCACCTCTCCGCAGTCTTCGGTAACCAATTTCTCACTCACAGGCCCGGGTACCTGGGAGCGCCGGGTGCTAGCCGGGAAGCATGGCAAAACGTTCTCATTGTTATGACTCATTTCATGAAGATTGGGGGACATAGTGCAGTGCTTTCCCAAGGCACCACACGCCAGAATTTCGGGTTGGCTCCCTAGCCTTTGGTGATTCAACACCTCCCTGCAAGGCAGCAGGTGTGATTTGATTTTGGAGTTCACATCTCCTAGACTACTTGCCAACCAAGGCTAACGAGCGTAGTCCACCCGGGTCCGAGCTTTGTTTAGAGTGGCGGCTCATACTCGCCACTGTCATCCTCTGTCATTGGGTTTCGCGCCTTTTTGTAGAGAGAACTCAGCCATGAGCTTTCCCAGCGCCCCTCAAGTAGGTAGGATATTATGAAATGAGGAAAAAAAAGATATTTGGACTGTCATAAATCTTATTACAGGTTGTCTCTTGAGTTTGACCAATGGTGAAATCCGGTACAACAAAAATGGTGAGGATCTCGGCGTGGCATTCAAGCTGGATCAGTCCAGGCGATCAGACTGCTATTTCCCAGCTGTCGTCCTCAAGAATGCTGAAATGAGTTTCAACTTTGGATCCACTCCTTTCAAGGTAAAATACTACTATCTACAAGCACCTCTGTTTATTTTGTTTTAGCATTATGCTGCAACATGAATGCAGGGTTCTTTATTTTTTTTATTAGAAATGGGTGTTGCTCTTGAATCTTGTAAAACTATGTAAGCCAAGCTTATTGAAATTAATCATACATAGCAATAATTTTTCTATAGTTCTTACCTGACTGGCTAGACCACAAGGACAGTTTTTTTTAAATTAAAAAATAATTTGAATTGAAGAAATAAAAATAGGAGATTAGACACACCAGATTCATTCTGCGGTCAGGTCAATAGAAATGCTGCCTGATTCCGGTCAATTTTGTGTGGACTTGACTGCAGAACGCATCTAGTGTGTCAAATCCTTTATGCTTCTTTTCTTTTTGGTGATCAATTTTTTTTTTTTTTTTTATTTTTTATTAAAGAAACATACAGCTTTTATATTACTGTTGAATAGATTCTTAATGTTGATAGTACATAAGCCAAAGCAGTTTCCAATGATGGTATTTTACATAGCGAAGATTTAGTACAAAAGTTTTATTACATGTTTTGAGTTAAGTTACTTTAACTTAGTAGTAGTTTCTTACTTAGACAAGGAAAAAAAAAAAGCTATACATCAAATTAGAACTATACTAACATTAAACGCTCGGAGTCCCGGCGTAATTTAAACGCAAGTTTAAACCTTGTTTCATGCCAATGAAAGACTAATTTGTTTGAATAATTGTGTGTCACAAGGATTAATCTCGTCTATTTCGCGGGCAGCGAGTGAATAATTAAGCTATAGTATGACCGACAAAAAAATTAAAATAAGTAGTTACACTTAAGGGTGATCAACTTTCTTAACAGCTGAAATATAGGTACATAGTTTACAGTTAAATATATCAATGTGGCTATAGTAATAGTTATGTGTGTTGCAAGCACGGACAAGAAATCTATTTTTAGAATATTTAGTTCTACAAAAAGGAATCGAGAAAACAGCGTTGGAGCGAGCACTCAACCTTGGGCATCGAAACGAGACACGACTTAGTAGATAGGGAGAATCTAAGTAGTTGTTTAAGATTTTAAACAAAAATACCTGATCCCTATGTTCACGACGTAATTGCAAAGACTGAAGCTGTACTGGATTATCTCTAAATTTGTAACTCAGTCTTTTTATGAATTTATTTTGAATTCTTTCTACTTGTTCGATATAAGTACTATAGATAGGACTCCACACTGTAGATGCGTATTCTAAATGACTTCTGACTAAAGAATTAAACAACATAATGTATGTATTTACATTTTTAAAATCCTTACACTGTCTAAAGACAAAACCCAACATTTTATAAGATTTGGCAGTAGCCTTATCTATATGAGAGGCAAAATCAAGTTTAACGTCAAGTTGTACTCCCAGGTCTCTCACCTCAGTCACTCTTTTGATCGGGGTATTATTTAATTTATAGCTGTAATTAATAGGTTGCTTTTTACGCGAAAAAGTTATAGTGTGACATTTTTCAATGTTGAGTTTTAGATTATTAGCTGAGCAATATTCGTAAAAACAATTTAAATCATTTTGAAATAACTGTGATTGTTCATCAGATTTAACAAATGTAAATATTTTGGTATCGTCAGCGTATAATAATGCTTTGGAATTTTGAAAGCAACGTATAACATCATTTATAAATATATTAAAAAGGAGAGGACCAAGATGAGAGCCCTGAGGCACACCGGACGTGATTGGTACAAAACTTGAGGTGTAGCCCTTCACAGCTACCGCCTGAGACCTGTCACGCAAGTAGGAAGTTAACCATCTTAAAAGGTCGCCGTGTATACCGACGTTTTCAAGTTTAGTAATCAAAAGATTGTGGGAAATTTTATCAAATGCTTTCGAAAAATCAGTATACACGGCGTCCACCTGATAGCCATTTTCCATGGCCTCTAAAGTTGAGTCTAAGAAATTGTTACTGTTGCTTCCAGTATTCCCCTCCAAAAGACTACATCGCGATCTGCCAAGCCCCCAAAGAGAATGTAAAGCACAACGTGGTGGCCGCGGGCGCCGTCGCCGAGAGCAAGCAAGTTAACAACGCGCCACAGGCTATCATCATTGAGGTAAAACAATACTGTCAAACTTATTTTAGCTTAACGGAGTAAGTCTTGAGCGCCTACTACAAAAAACTAAATCTGTCAATACGATCATCGTTTTGCGAATACCTATGTATTTTTAGTGTGTAATCTTGACTACGAAATGCTTCAGCATCGCAAGATGATAACCGTATTGACGGATTTCGTTTTCCGTAGTAGGCCTCCTGGTGCCCCTCTCCAGTAAGATAGAAGGCATGTATTTATAACAAAACCTTACTTAGTACGAATAATATATAATAATACCAGTTTAGGAGTCAAAATCGCTTGATCGTCTTGTCGTCTTTACTAAAGACTCTTTAGTTTAAAGTGAAGCCGCCCGTTGTGTCGCGTGTGCTAGAAATTTTTTCAGGAATACTTTTAACTGATTTGTGTAACTTTTTGAAAGACAAATTTTAATGTGTCGTTAGTAGGCGCTAACCTACCAGATGTGCTGGGGCATCCAAAAATATGCAGTATGCCTGATGAATACACAACTTTCGTAATGTTGATTTACCAAGCCCTTTGACCGTTGGAAACGTACCTGTCACAAAGTAATTACTTTATTACAATTATAAATCATGATTTCATTCTTCTAGCCGTCACGAGAATTGGCCGAACAGACGTGCACACAAATTACAAAGTTCAAGAAGTATCTAGAAAACCCGAAAGTGCGCGAGTTGCTGGTGGTTGGCGGCATCAACGTCAAGGATCAGATCAGCCAGCTCAACGCCGGAGTGGATATCGTGGTCGGGACGCCGGGACGATTGGAGGATCTCATTCAAGGAGGTACGCCAGACAACGAAGTAAACAATTTTCTTCCTTGTGTAAGGAATACCAGACAATGATTATGACGGGGGAATATGAACATTTAAATACATACAATTTATTTATTAAAGAACTTTATTGCACAAGGACTTAATGCTAAAAGCTTACTCTCCCAGTTACCGACCAGTCGCGACCACTCGCACAGTAGTCAGGAGCGCTAACTACTACACTAAACGCGTCGTCATCATAAATAAAAACTGACTTGCCACACAAATAAATCTGATTGTTTTTTTTTATCCAAAGTTATATAGAACATAGATTAATGGTAACATTATTGCACACCATAGACCATACACAGACTATTAGTCAACAACACTTAACACGCAAGCATGTTTTTAGGACATTATGAATCGCTTTACACGTGCTTGACGACTTTTTCTAAATCTACACTATTTCTAGTGTGACCCGGCTTATGAGATATTACTTTTGTCAACACCGCCCAAAAAATAAAATAAATAATTTACCAGCTCTTTGCCACTCTCCAATTTTTCATTTCTCCACACACCAGGATACCTAGCCCTCACCCACTGCCGTTTCTTCGTACTCGACGAGGCGGACGGCCTGCTCAAGGCGGGCTACGGCGAGCTGATAGAGAGGCTGCACCGGCAGATCCCGAAGATCACGTCGGACGGCCGCCGGCTGCAGATGGTCGTCTGTTCCGCCACGCTGCACGCTTTTGAAGTTAAGAAGATGGCGGTATGTGTTGTTTGTTGCAAGTTTAGGCGCTTTGCAGACGGTGGTGCGAGCCGACCGGACAATTTCACCGCGAACGATAGCGCAAAGGGAATCCTATACTACCAACGCACATGATGGGCACGAAGACCGCGCTGTAGGTGCCCGCCGGGCACTGGCGGGCAGCTATAACTTCGCGGTCAAAAAAGATTTCTTTGACCGTCTGCAAAGCGCCGTATGATCTTTTTTAAACGAGCAAAGCGCCGTATGGTCTTTTTTTAGCGAATTATCATAAAGGTTTTATTTCGAAGCAAGCTTCCAATAGCAACTGCTGATAGCATGTGCAGCGCTGCAGTGTAAAAGTCATACGAAAGCAGTTTCGTATAAATAGTAATACATAGAAATCAGTAATGCATCTGCAATAAACTGCATGCAACCACTGCACCTGTACTTCCTTGCTTTGTATGTCCCATACAAATACATACTTGGTTCAAATTTAAACATGAAAGTATCAATTTGATTCTACGTCCAACTAAAGCCGTGTGTATTGTTTGTGTATCAAAGAGACAATGCTCTACCTTAACAATGTTGTTCTCATTATTTCACATAAGTCATCTTTTAATATTTTTCGGTCCTTTTAAATAAATACTGATACATGCTTGTATCTATAAGGTATGCAAAAGTGTCAGCGGGGTCGGGCCAAAAATATGTACCTGGGTTTTTCTGTTTAGAAATTCTCAGGGAAGCTCGGTGTTTGGAAGTTGGCGGTGTTTCATCCCCGTGCCTCGGAAAGCACGTAAAGCCGTTGGTCCTACGCCTGATCTCTCTCCGGTCGTGTCAGTTTGCTGTCCCATCGGGCTATGAGAGTAAAAGGAATAGAGAGTGCACCTGTGTTTGCGCACACACTTGTGCACTATAATATGTTCCGCGCAGTTGGTTAGTCGTTGTGACTGGCCAGCGTAGTCGTAATCAGCTAGGGGGACTATTGTTATGCAAAAGTAATTCAAGTACTAAATCATGATAGCCTAATTGAAGGGCGTCACTTTTACTGTCAATATACCTGTAACACCATACCCAACTTGTGACTCGCAATAAAGGAATCTGAATCTAGTTACTGCTACATTTGTAGGAGAAACTGATGCACTTCCCGACGTGGGTGGACCTGAAGGGAGAGGACTCTGTGCCAGAGACAGTGCACCACGTCGTCGTGATGGTAGACCCGCAGAAGGACCGCTCGTGGGAGACACTGCGCAAGTATGTATATTCTCTTCTAAAAGTAATGTTAGCCTGTCAGCACCCCACTGCTGGGCAAAAGCCTTACCTCAAGTATGAGGTAGTATGAGCCATACTCCACCACGCGGGCTCATTGCGGATTGGCGGAGGGGTGTTTGCAACCAACCTTGCAGTCAGATTTTATCAAGCCGCCCTTAGGGCCTCTGACTAGGCGTAACGACTTATATCAACCGATATTAGCCGGGACCGACTGCTTAACGTGCCTTCCGAAGCACGGAGATACTCTTGATATACGTCATTTATATGGTCGGAATGTTAACCCATCCAAACACGACCGCGCCGTAAGTTGCTTAACTTCGGTATCACTGCCAAAGTGCCACCACAGAACATAAAAAACGAGTTTTATGTTCTGTGGCTGCCTCCACTGCGCTACGAGCACAACCGGAGTTATAATAAAGAGTAATTAATCACTACGTTTCATAAACCGTTTCGTTTCGTTTAGCTAGCTAGACTTATAGACAGAGAGCTAGACCATTCGTCAATACTTAGTCGTAATTTTAAACTTAAGCAGCAGCATTGAAACTATTTCGCGTGACACATTAGTTTCATGGATTGCTGAAAATGTGATTTGACATATTATGTTTTGACCATATTATTGTAAGTACATTAATTATATCTTCAGGCACGTGCAAACAGACGGAGTTCACGCAAAAGATAACATCCGCAGCGGTAACACGACGCCTGAAACACTATCGGAAGCAATCAAATTACTGAAGGGAGAGTACTGCGTACGCGCCATAAGAGAGCACAAAATGGATAGGTGAGTTTACTTCAACTTCATTTGTGTCTGACTGGACTGTTTTACTAAAGTTAGTATGTCAGAAAATCTAAGCACTTGGCTATTTTACACGTAACACGTACCCTTATTACAAAATTATTAGTTTGATGCACATGATTATTCTTGCGATTGTGTACTATCATGTACGTATGGTCGAGGTCTCTCACGCCTAACCACCTTCAACAAAAATTACTTGCGCACTTCACTCAACAAAAGACTACGCAAGGCGCTAGAGGTTTCGGCTCTTAACACGTTCCGAGACAGTGAACGCCTACAGGCGTAAAACAATAAAACATCTATTGTGTCTGGAGTAGTGTCCCGGAACGTGTCAAGGTGGTGCAAGACCCGACCGAACTGTTTTTAATTACAAAATAAACAAATGAATATCAATTCGTGGCCCCCAACAAGCCGAGTGCGAATCAAACACTGCCGTACCATCTTTTACTGGAACCATTTCGCCGCATTTTCAAGCCCCTATTTGAGAACCTCTGGATAAGACCAGAACGCAGAAATACCCAAACAGAATCAACAATTTAATAAACAAACAATAAAAAGAAATAATAAAACGCCGTGAATATAATTTAGGGCTAATTAACGAACGCCTGATTCCTACACAGCACAGCCTTTTAATTTTTATATCCATATTCAAACAAACCTCTTCAATCGCAGGGCAATAATATTCTGCCGCACTAAACTGGACTGCGACAACCTAGAGCGCTACCTGAAGTCGTTCGGCAAGGAGTTCACGTGCGTGTGCTTGCACGGCGACCGCAAGCCAGCCGAGAGGAAGGGCAACTTGGAACTGTTCAAGGCGTCGCAGGTCAAGTTCTTGATCTGCACCGATGTGGCCGCCAGGGGGATTGACATATCGGGGCTTCCGTTCAGTAAGTCATCATTATCAGCCAAAGGACGTCCACTGCTGAACATAGGCCTCCCCAATGGATTTCCACAGCGACCGGTTGTGAGCGGTCTGCATCCAATGTGATACTGCGATCTTTACAAGGTCGTCTGTCCATCTTGACGGTGGACGTCATACGCTGTGCTTTCGTCGTTCATGAAGTATTATGTCCATATTATTGATAAGCCGACATAACCTGCAAGAGGAAGGGCAACTTGGAACTCTTCAAGGCGTCGCAGGTCAAGTTCTTGATCTGCACCGATGTGGCCGCCAGGGGGATTGACATATCGGGGCTTCCGTTCAGTAAGTCATCACATCATTATCAGCCAAAGGACGTCCACTGCTGAACATAGGCCTCCCCAATGGATTTCCACAGCGACCGGTTGCGAGCGGTCTGCATCCAATGTGATACTGCGATCTTTACAAGGTCGTCTGTCCATCTTGACGGTGGATTTCCTAAGCTGTGTTGTTGGTCATTGTTCAGTAAGTATTATGTCCATATCTACACTATCTACACTAATATTATAAAGAGGAAAGATTTGTACCTATTTTTGTATGTTTGTAATGAATAGGCTCAAAAAGTACTGGGCCGATTAAAAAAATTCTTTCACCAATAGAATGCTACATTCTTCCAATTTGACATAGGCTACATTTCAGTTTGAAAAAAAATAGGGATTCTTGGTAAAATTTGAACAATGTAACCGTAGGTGTAGAAAAATGAGTCTTAAAATGTCTTTCGTCGAATACGCTGCCGAAACTATTAGCGATAGAACAAATTAATGTACTACAATATTGAAGAACATCATAATGTCTTCAAAAAACTCCGCGGTAGCATATGTCCAACTATTGTCGTTATGTCACTACAACAACTTTTTTCATTTTAAACATTAATGAAAATGCTAACCAAATTCAAACCATGCTATTTATGTGTTTATATTAATCCTTATCCAAATAAATTATTTTATGGTCAAGACCATTTAACTACCTATAAAATAGTTTTTAAATTATTAAATTGGACTTTCCATTCAAAAGATATTACGAATTAAAAAATTCAAACAGTAAACAAAACCGCCATTGCGTAATAATTGTCTACCCTGTGCGAAGCCGGGACGGGCTGCTAGTTATTGATAAAACGACATAACCTGCAAGAGGAAGGGCAACTTAGAACTCTCAAGGCGTCGCAGGTCAAGTTCTTGATCTGCATGTGGCCGCCAGGGGAATTGATATATCAGGGCTTCCATTTAGTTAGTATTTGTTTTTTGAAATTTTATATAATATTTTTGGCTTCTTAGAGAAACAGACATTACATTTTTTATTAAACACGAGTTCTTTGCTAACTGCAAAGAAGAATCGTATTTTTAGTTACTCCAAAGTTCTCTGATACAAGTAAGTATCAAGATTGGTCACAATGCTTAACAAACAAAAGTTTGATTGTAACTGTCGCAATGAAGTTTGTGTTTCATGTTGCCGTTCCAACACGAGGTTCAGCTTTCACCCAGACTATAAAAAAAATTAAGAGTCAAAATCCGTAACCCTCCAGACCCTCCTCTAACTCATTTCTCATTCAACAGTGATCAACATCACACTGCCAGACGAGAAGTCAAACTACGTGCACCGGATCGGGCGAGTAGGTCGTGCTGAGCGCATGGGGCTGGCTATCAGTCTCGTATCTTCTGTGCCTGAGAAGGTCAGTTTAAAAAAAATAGGGAATGCATACTTTAAACAAGTGTACTCAGTAAATCCGCTGAGGATCGCTGTTTACATGAACTCCATCGTTTATCTTCATATAAATTCGCATCTAACTTCAATCTTTGTACACCTAAACCGATTTTGATGATGCATGATATTTTTATTTTTTGTGGGGGGAGGTTACACTGCTAGTCATCTACTATAATACATACTATTTACACATCATAACACTACCTGACAGATGTGTACATAACAATTATAAATGAGAGGAACACTATTGATATGACTTGAGTTGGCGGTGTTTCACCCCCGTGCCTCGGAAAGCACGTTAAGCCGTTGGTCCTGCGCCTGATCTCTCTCCGGTCGTGTCAGATTCCTGTCCCATCGGGCTATGAGAGTGAATGGAATAGAGAGTGCACCTGTGTTTGCGCACACACTTGTGCACTATAATATGTCCCGCGCAGTCGGTTGGTCGTTGTGACTGGCCACCGTAGTCGAAATCGGCTAGCGGGACTATTATTATTAAAACATATCGTAAACTGAATGTTGTTTACTCAGGTGTGGTACCACGGCGAGTGGTGCTCCTCCCGCGGCCGCAACTGCTGGAACACGAATCTCATCGACGACCGCCCGAAAGGGTGCTGCATGTGGTACAATGAACCTCAGGTAGAGAGACCTATTTATTTTCATAAATTTTTGAAACACTGATAAAGTTTAACAAAGTATATTCAACCATCCGTTTTATTGTTCTACCATACCACTAACGAACGAATAATTTAAATATGGCGTTCCATATTTGTTCTAGTCCTAATAAGGAGTTATTATCGTGTATTCATGGTAGACTGTGCCAGAAGACAAAAAATAATTTACACACAACTATTTACATACTTTCTCGATCACATATTCACTTAAAGTTCGTTTTTTTTGCTTGTCTCATATTTTCAACAATCACGACATTCCTTTTTAATGAAATAGTTAATTTTAAAATAATGTCGACACAAAACTCATCCTTTTTAAATCAATTAGTCAATTAATTTTATTCACTGATATTATTTTAAAAGTTATAAAAAGATTGTTAACAAGATTCACTCACCCCTGTTCCAGTATCTGGCCGACATAGAAGACCATCTCAACATCACCATCCAGCAAGTGGAACCGGACATGAAGGTGCCGTGCAACGAGTTCGACGGCAAGGTCGTGTACGGACAGAAGAGACAGCAAGTCGGCAGCGGGTACCAGGTCAGGCGCTTTAGTTTTCTTCCGTCTTTATTATGAAAAACCTTACTACATGAGTTCGCTTACTACGTAAACAACGAATTACAAGAAATGAAGTTACCCTTTATATGGCACAGATTTTTTTTTATTGTTTATTATTTTTTTTAAGGCTTGAGACACGAAGCTGCAAGAGATTGATTATCAGATTTAATCATTTTGCTTTCTCCGAATTTCTTCAAATACCTTTAAGATTGAACTGGCGTCTTCTGTCTGGGTGCGGTCGTTCCGTCATTGACTTAACCAAGCATGGAGCCAACACTTTTCAAATAAAGCTTGCTCGACTCTTTAATTGAAATGATAACGAGAACTATCAGAATGAAATTTGTTATATTTAAAGTGAGAAAACGTACGCTCAATTGTCCCCCCGTCAAATACAAACTTTTATTGTGTTCACTGGAGATATCAAGATGTATATTTTATTTTCAGGACCACGTAAGTCAAATGGCGCCCGTGGTGCGCTCGCTGCAAGAACTGGAATCGCAGACTCAACTATACTATCTCAAAATGCACCATAACGTGGCAATCGCGTAATCTGCTCTGCAGTGTGACAAATATGTAAGTTTTGTAAGCAAATAAACGAGTGTATGCTAAATTATTTACTTTATTGGTTTTATTTAACACTTTGGCGCACAAATAAGAAAAGGTACAAATAAAACATGACGATCAAAGTTCAATTTTTATATTTCACTCAATCACTACGGATTATCTAGGGCAGTGCGTTGCGGCCCGCGTTTCAAATAAATTATTAAGTCTCATAACACCGCTATGTAGGAAAATAGCCGTTTCAAATACTGTAGTCACAATTCTAGTTCCAATCAATCGCAACATTATATTCAACATGGATATTTTGGTACAAATCTTATAAAACTGCTGGGAAAGTAACGCCGATTTACAAAAATAGTACTTTGATCTACGTTTCACATAAGCAATATTTATTGTACTATCGCCGCGAACCTTCTAGGCAAATGAGTAGTTTTGAAGTTTATGTATTCCATGAAATCATGGAATATTCATCAAAACACATCTCTCATCTGGCTAGAAAATAAACAGACTTCAACGTAATAGTAGCAATTATTATGAACAACATATTATATTTCGATTGTAAATTCAATGTTAGGTAATTTTAACTCATTTAACTGAATAGTGTAAAATGTTCAAACGATATAACGAGTAAACAATGTTGGCTGAACGTGAACAAAATAACATTCTCATTTTTTTTTAAGCAAAGAACTACAATTTCATACACGATCTATAGAATATTGAACAAGCTTAACGGACATCGGCAGTGAGTCAACTGAATTCATACTTATCTAAGAACTATGTTACCTCTTTATGAATTAAACAAAAGAAATGGTGCATCACGAATGAAATTATATCTACTATTGTGTTAAATTTTCGCATTCAGTGTCTAAAGAGAGGGGAAAATATTGTATTATTGTTTGCAAGTACAAAGTAAAATAGTACGAATGAGGAAACTCAGGACCCTGAGAAAATACGTAAGAGACCAAATGCATGTTTGTTGGCCGTCATTTCTAATTTATACTACTATACAAGATCAATGAGTAGGAAAAAATCCTATTTACAAATTTTCCAGTTCAATTTGATTTTAATTAACAAAATGCATAGCATATAAATAAATATATTAATGTATTTTTAACCTAGTATCAGGCTCACTTGCACAACAGGTGTGATCAACTCAGACAGCTCAGGCTTAATTCAGGATAAAATTATCATTTTGTCTCTGTTTACGTCAAAGAACGAACAAAGACAGAATTATGATTTTATCCGGAACTAGGCTAACCTAACTTGCGCAAGTCGCCTAAAAGGAGCAGGATAGGTAACCCTAAACATTCAATATTATTTATAAATGATTAGTTCAAGCCTTCTTAGCAGCGATGCCGATAGGTAAAGATAGGTTAGGAATCCATACAAGGCGTTAGTATACATACAAAGGGGAATAGGAACTACTAAAGCGACACTATTTAACACCTAATGTTGCTGGATTCTTTACTAATTTTAAATATGCTATTTGGGTAATATAAGAATTTGCAGTAAGTTCACAAACATAGCTTTCGTAGCTATACTGAATAGGGGCCTAGTAGGCCTTGCTCACACTTCTAAATGATGAACAAGCATTTTCAGAAATATCTCAATATTTACAACTAATCAAGATATTAACATCATTCTTATTCTTAACTTATTCCCAGTAAACGTGGGTTTTCTTAAAATTAGATACGACAGATAGATAATCACAAAGATGTATTATTATTACTTTACTTAAGTTATTATTTCATTCCTTACAAGAATAATTTAATTAAATTTAATGCACATTGCACAATCTAAATATTTAAATTTGATTTTACTTCCAAATCCAGCCACATTAAGCTAATTACAACATCCATGTAGTTTAGATTTATAAAAATCAAGTGCACGATTGGTACTAACACTATATCAGCTAGAGAAGGTCGGCAGGCATTGGAATCATTGACGTATTAAATAATCTAGCATGGAGGCGAAACGACAAATGAAAAATATTTTCTTGTAAATATTTCTACTTTGTCTTGATAATTTTGTAAATCTATGTACCTAACAAGTTAGTCACAAGTCACAACATGCAAACATGAAAAAATATCAATGACTGCATACCTTCGCGTTAACATTAATAACCTCTACGAAATTAATAATTAATCATTTGGTGCTCACTGCTAATTTCACCAGCTGTATTTGCTTACGTTACTTTAATCTAGGATACATATATTTTTTTCTTAGTATTAAATTCATGCTACTTTGACATGTATCAAAATCAAATCATTCAATTTGTAGTTCATTTTCGGGTCTCTTGGCGAGGATCTTATTGTTCTACATAATTCAGTTTATAATTTGTGCTGATGAATATAGTTAGTTTTCAATATGTTAAAAGAACAATATTATGTTCAAGTTTTGGCTCCTGCACACATCTGATCCTCGCCTCGAGAACGCAATAAAATTTCCTGCAATATATTATTTCCTTCTTCATTCCAATCCGGGAATACAGTCTATCACACATACGCTTATACTTTCTAGATAAGTCTGAATGGACTTACTAATACCAATAAGGAAAATGCAAGGAGATCCACATTAAAGGTTCCACCATAATCTTTTGTGATATCAAATCGTTTTAACTTTTAAAATTGGACGCTAACTATATTCGAAGTTTAACTTTTAACAATCACCTGTTTATACCCACTACAATTATTTTAAGAGGTAAAGGCAGTTTGAGAATCGAGAAAGTATAATTGTAGCTTCATTGATTTATAATACTACACATTTTGTTCAGTGGCAGGTATAGCCCCATGCGCTATCTAAAATATGAATAAGATGTGGCGACCGACTCTATTTCGGTGGGCAGTTCAGTTTACAAATATTACCAACGATACAGCATATTCTCTTTTCATCCCTTATTGATCGCAAATAATAAATTTCGAAAACTTTGGTTAATAAAGAAATACTTTCGTTCAATAACACACAAATGAGCAACTCTTACAACCGTTCTGTCTGTCATTTAGATAATATAAAATACTCTACTTTTTTATTATAAAGACTATTCGAGTTGGTGTCGTGACCAGTATTTATGTTTATAACATTAATCAAACACGTATTTTCTTATAATAGGTCACATTTTAAGGGTTGTCTACGTTTAAATCATTTGAACTTAAAATCATTACATATGAAAACAATAAAACTGTTTTTGCTTGAGAAAAGCAAACTCGAAGATAAAGTAAACCATTAAAATATGACCTATGTACATAAAAAGGTAAAGATGTTGCAGAGCGTGATGTCCCCTTGACACACGCAGGCTGCGTAGATATTACGTACATTGACGGTTGTATTGCTACAACCTGTACAATACTTGCAAGATAGTGATTTCTTTTGTACCATGTGATCAGCGTCTCTGGCTTAGCCTTAGGCTTTGTGGCTATACGTTGTGCTAGTTCGTGACGAGACCAGTTTAGCTTCAGTGCGACCAGGTATAAAAATACCTTAATACTTTAACATTCCTCCTCTGTCATATAAAATTATTTTATTTGACCATCATTAATGAGCCCTTTGCGGTGCTTCACCCTTTTAATTGGCTTCATAATTTGGCGAACTTATGCCGCAGTAACACGCGTAGTGGACAAATACGCATAAAATATCGTGTCATTAATACAAACTCTCATCTCCGTATACGTTATGATACTGTCATACAAATTGTCTAACAGTTTCCTTTAAAAAGGCCTCAATCTTTCAACAGCTCTCCTTTATAAAGCAGTCCCTACGAACACACCGGAGCATCTCTCGTCTTACTTTTACAGTTTAGTCGTCCGACCGTCGTCCATAACACGAGTGGCATAAGGCAGTATAATCCCAATAATTAACCATTCACCCGGTCACATATCAAAACTAGAGTTAGGCCACTTGTCTCACTACTCAACAATACACAGTTGTCCAACCTTAAACAGAAACTTTGATAACAAACTTCATAATAACTAAAACTAAATTAATAAATAATGCTTATTAGTCCAACTGAGATTTTTGGAGACATGCCTGTGGACAAAACAATTTAAAGATTATTATCAAGACAAAGGAAAAAGTTATCAAGTTATTATTACTAATCAAACAAGTCAGTATGTAACCATGGCTAATGGAAAAAAATGTCAACCATCCATGATTATGTCACAGTTTTTTACGCAATGCATTGTTGTACGTATTAAGCCAGACAAAAATAGAGGTGAATGAACTTACGTAGGTCACAGCATGTGCCAAACATGGCGGTTTTACGCTTTAGGTACATTTAACTATTTTGTAAGAGTCTAGATAGTCATTGGTAATGTGCGATAACCACCACAAACTCATGAAAATTATTTAAATAATGATGATATGGATTAAGATCATCTTATCATCAAATCCATGACCTCATTCAGTCAGATGTATCACAAGTTCATGATGATGCAGCAGCAGCTCTTTGGACAGATCGCTGCATGAACATTCGCTAGTCTAAAACCGAGTCCAGACGAGGTTGGACGAGGAGCAAGGTTGGTCGCTTGCCTTGCAAACACCCCTCCGCCAATCTGCACTGAGCCCGCGCGGTGGAGTATGGCTCATATCACCTCACATTTGAGGTAAGGCCTTTGCCCAGAAGTGGGATGCTTACAGGCCAACTTTACTTTTTTTACTTACATTATGCGTTACACTCTTAGACGACGCGTTTGGTGTAGTGGTTAGCGCTCCTGATTAATATGCCGGCGGTCGCGGGTTTCAATCCGCAAGGGGCAAATGTTTATGTGATGGGCACACATTTGTACATAAGTCATGTCAGTCATGGATGTTTAAATGTATTTAAGTATTTATGGGAGACGCCCCCGTCAGTATCGTTGTCTGGTATTCTAATCACAAGAAAGAAAATTCCTTAGTTCGAAACCAAGACATTGGTGCGTTGTCTGGCGCATATTTATTTATTTTATTTACTCGTCTGGACCCGGCTTTACTTACAACTTCTCCAAAACGTTAGCATCTAGGTGACATAAGCATCAAACATACAGTGAACTCACCCAGGTCAGAGCGCGAGCCAGGGGTGGTGCTGCAGCGACTCCTTGGAGCGGTCGCCGTAGTCGTAGGTGAGCTCGTCGCCGGGCGCGATGTCGTGCGCGGCCAGCAGCACCAGCCGCGGCCCGTCCACCCACACCGTCTTGGTGAGGAGGTTCCCGTTGCGCGAGTGGTTCAGCAGCCGGCCGAGACGACCCGACTCGGCGGTGGCGTCGATGCTGGAACAAATCATTGATTATATTTTTGGGAGAATCACGCAACCTACGCGTTAAAGAAAGCACTTGCAGAGCCTGTTGGAAGGCTTGCCAATGTGACGGTGGCCGAGTGGTATAGGCATGCGCCCGGATAGCGTAAGACACGGGGTTCGATTCCTCGTCTGTCACGGTTGCTTTTTACAAGTGCAATTTATAACATATTATTGTTTTGAAAATTCTGGTTTTACGGAGTAACAGCAGGTCAGCTGTCAGGAGCTATTTATGCAATTCAGAATTTTCATCACAAAAATGAGAAATGTCGATAAAATTATAATTTCAGTTTAATCATTACTTAAGTATTTTAACATACGTACGTACGTACGTATAACAAAGCTTCATGTAAATTAATAATAATTTATTTACCTTATCCTCTCATACCATCTTGCTTGCAAAAATGATTTTTTTTCTCGAGACTTTATTAACAGGTTTAAAGATTGGATACATTAATCTAAACGTCAATTGCCAGACACTACTTTTTTTTCACAAGGCGCGAATATTCAAACTCAACTGACTACAAAAGTTACGTTCCTTGAAATGACCGGTAGTTCTAACGAGGTTAAACATAAGCTCACCAGTACTGCTGGTCGCCGTGGCGGAAGTAGTACATGTAGCAGCCGGCGCTGGGGTCCAGCGCGTACCGCGCCTCCCGCTCGCGCGCCTCGGCCACGCCCACTAGTTCGCCCGCGTACTCCACCACGAACTGACCGCGGCCGAAAGCGCGTGTTGCTATCACGCCGCGGCCTTTGCCTTCGAAGTACGCTACCTGTAGGAGGCGATAGAATCTTACACCATTAGGGTGAAGACATAAAGAAGCAGGTAACCGGTACCGACCTGTACCGACTGACTAGTGATGTGCCAAGTCATCTTTTTTTGATCTTGGTATATTGTAGAAATTCAAAAATCCAAATAAGGACCGACTAACACTACAATATTGTTCAAAACAAGCTTCAAATCAGGACTTGAGTCGGAAGAATCTCTATAAAGAATTTCAATTGCATGAAATAGCCAACTCGACACATCACTGGTCGATACGTACATGTCGGTAATGGTTACACACCTCTTTATGTCTTCACCCTATTTCATAAAAACGCAAACAGTGTAATAAACCTTTTTTAACTATTACACTGTTTTGTCTCGTTCTTTCTTGGCGCTGTCATCATTTGTCAGAAAGTGACAAAACAGTGTAATAGCTAAAATAGGTTTATTTGACTGTTTGAATTATTATGAATAAGGGGGTTAGGATACATTGGTCAGTTATTTGTTTAAGTGATTTAGAGCTCTTGCACATTATGACTTACGCAAGCAGCGCGACTTAATGTGATGATGGCAGACACGGTGTTCTTAATGTATGGAATTATGGGCTAGCTAGGCGACTATCAAGTCTCTGCCGATAAGTCACACATCCAAAGCTATTAATCGCCTATAATAAAATTTGTTATTTGAATTGAGATGTAATCTTGAATAGCACTGCTTTACAGACTAGATATACATATTAGAACCCACCTAATTTATTAAATCCTAAACCCATTAAATGAAATGTATGGAGCTAATATTATATCAGTTAATATGGGAGTTTGTTTTTCACTATGATTTACTTATACATGTATTGTTTTTGAAAATCTAAAACGAATGATCATTGAAGCAGTTTCCAATCATAAATTTATATTCATAAACATTTTACCTGCAGTCCATCTTCTCTCTGTTCCCTGATAGCCCTCTCGAGATCCCTCATTTTCTCAGCCATCACACATTTTGAGGTTTTTCTGACACTCCGTCTCACAGGGAAGTATTCTGTTAGCTTGTGGTTGGCAGTGCCATTGACAACTTTGGGTTCTATATTGACAGTCTTTTCCAAGCGCGGCGGCGATGGTGGATGCTCAATCTTAGGACTTTTGAGCTCCTCCTTAAAGTATTCAGTCAGTTTGTGGCTCTCGGCGGCACGGGCCGCGGCGCGGGACGCCCTCGACCGCGCGGAGTGGCCGTTAGTCATGTTGCTAATACCGTTACTAGTCTTCAAAGGCTTAGACCTCAGCTCAACCTTCTTTGACGGTGGCTCAGCCTTCACTGCAGCATTCTCAGTCTTGGACTGTGTTGCAGCAATAATCCTTAATGAGAAATAATAACCATTCATTAGTTAACTATCACCAGTTCATTAGCTTAGTATGTAAAACCCTTTTTAGCAAAAGACTTAAGCCTTTAATAAATGATATTAGTAATTTTTTCTATGAGTAATGTTATCATTATTTTTGTTATTGTTACAATTTAATCAGTCAGGTATCAAACGAATGCCGAGAGTCGCATAACAATGGAATTTTTATTGTGTCTCGTTTACACATACTTGACGAGTTAATAACTAAACATTATAAATTGTTCAATGACAATTTAACAATACATAATAGTCCTATTTGATAATTAATTATTAGTACACCCTAAAAATAAAAAATAAAAAAAATATAATTTACAAACAGAGAAAAGAAAGATAAATATAAGATAAACTGAATTATTAAAATCAAAACTTGGGTAGGTACAGTTAGTGAAGGATTAAAAGATCAGGAGTCAACACACAGGTGCATTGGATCAATCTTAAATTGAAAAGATTCAATGTAATGACAAAATGCCTCAGTTACCTCCGCTTTCTATAATTTCGCGTAGGTCTGACAGGCTGGTCCTCGCATAGCTCAATGCGATGCGGGGTCTTCACTCCCTCCTGGCCCGCCATCAAGGTATTGGCTGAAAACCAACCTTGAATAAATATAATAGGAAAAGTAGAAGAAAGTTATTCTATATAAATTATTTTTAAGTTATACTAAAACTGAATAATGCAAGTAATGTGTAATGAAGAAAAGTCCGTTCAGGAATAAAAAATACAGTAGGTACATAACCTTCACCATACATCAATAAAAGGTAAATACCGCATGACGGTACCGCCATGGTTGTAGTTCCTCCAAGGAAGGCGCATTAGCAATGGGAATATTACATTTGATTATTATATTGCTAACATTCGTATTAGAATCACGATACAAAGTTATCTTGTTATAATGTGGGTAAGGGAACAAAGACCACATTTAAGGTACCAAATGCAGAGACAAATGTTACTCATCATATTATTATGTTAAATTTACTAACCTCGAACCATTTCAACTTGAACTTGATAATCACTGAAAGATGATCAAGGAACACCATCGAAGTGGTCTAACCTGATACAAACAAAACTGGATAGACTGGGCTCGTGTTACGAATGTTTTGTAACAGACCTTGTCATATTAGGATCGCATGAAATTATCATGTGATTGATCCCGCTCAATGTCACGAATTACACATAATGTACTTAGAAAATCCGGTGTTACTGTAAACTTAATTAACATTCACTATTACATTTAACAATTAAGAAATATCTTCAAATACACTCTAAATTAACATAATTCCCTAATGTCAAGATTGATTGTGAAGCCTTCATTATAAAATGGACGCTTGTTTTGCTTTTTGCACTTTAATCCAATTGGTCTCTCGCTATGTACTTCACGCTACTTCAGCCAATCAAATTTAGATTTGACTGTACTTCAACCAATCAATTTGAAATAAAGATCTATAGACAAGTCAAAACATTAAGGTAAGTGTACACATGCTGCGGCCCGCCCGGCACACCTTTAAATGTAGCTTTATGGTATGTATTAAGTGATTATAAACTTTTTTTTTGGTTTTTGGCTTAGGGTGAAGACATATAGAGGCGCGTAACCGTCTGACAAGTGATGCGCCAAGTCATCTATTTATGATCTTAAAACATTTTGGAAATTCGATACAAAAATTCAAATAATGACTGACTAACACTAGAATATTGTTTAAAACAAGATTCAAGTCAGGATTTGAGTCGGAAGAATCTCTATTTCAATTCCATGAATTAGCCAACTCGGCACATCACTAGTCGGTGCATACATGTCGGCTCGGTCGGTACCGGTTACTCGCCTCTACATACACGGCTTGTGAGTTGCCATATTAAAAGTAAAACGAGGAAACGGGATTATTTCAGGAAAAATCGGTAGGACGTATTTGCGGGATAAGGACGGCGATCGTGGGTAAAAGGAATTATAAACAAATACATAATAATATTTACAGAACTTTTTTTTTCTGAAGAATGGCCAAAAATGGAACTACAGCTGTCACTTTGAAAACGTCATTGTTGCCGGTACAAGCCAGAGTTACCATTATTGATATTCAAAAATTCGCGTAAGCAAAATTGTAAATAGGCGTATCACCAAACTCCGGCTTATTTCATTTATTAAGTTTAATATTATTATGGCAGTGCATTTTCATGAACTTATTTTTTTTATAGGTGATAGCGAGTAAGGAAAACAATAGAAGAGCCCACATCTCAGTTGTATTTAGGTATAACTGGTAAAGAATGCCATTCGGCGTTAATTCCACCTTATGTTACGCAATAAACTTAAATAAATAAGATATTAATTTTTCATCCTGTAGTTACGGAGAATATGAAAAAACCCAGAAGTGTTTATTTGTGTAAAAATCGGCAACCTTTTTCGATCGTGGCGCCATGCTGTCATTCTCTTCATTTTTGACGCTTGTGTACATACAGTGCAACACATAGAATTATTATTCCTTTCGGAATAGAACGACAAAAGTGAGATGTCAGTAGGATAAAACTGTGCAATAAAAAGAGATGCGAGATATGATGCAGCAGAACCATTTTTGGCGGCTGTCAAACAGTTTGGAGCCCCAAAGAGCCTCGCTGAAAATTTCTTTCATGACTGTGATTTTTTATAATTTCAAATGAAATTGTGTATATTTAAGAGAAATTGTGCTTCTGAAACATGGGGACTTGATCGGCGATTGATTATTGTTAATTACAGCAAAATAACCCTTACAACTTCTCATTTAAGAGGTAAATTAGTCCAAATCGAAGCCTCTCAATTTACGATTTAACCTAGGAAGATAAGTAAAAATCACCTGGACGAAAGGTTATCTCATTGTAAGATACTAATGTAACTCACTAAAATTGGTTATTGTCATCCAAAATCGGTTTCATTTGACAGCTTTTACTTGTTCTTCTATTCCGATAGGAATATTAATTTTATGGTGCGACATGGATCTTCTGGCCAACGGTGACAGTCGGAACTAATGCTGTCAAATTCAAAAATCCGGTATGATCAGTGAATCCGGTCACCAGATCGAGTGTAGAAAGTCTCCCCAATCTTACAAGAAATTTTCCGATTTTCCCTTTTATTTTATTTTCATACGCGTTCTGTGTAAAGTATTAATATGATTGTTTTTAATAGAACCGTAGAGCTAAACTCCTTAAATGAAATTATAATTTTCAATGTTTTTTTTTGTTAATACAATTGTTTTGCGTCTAAAATCTGTGAAACATGCTTGATATGTCTCTTATGGTAAAAAATGCCTTCTACGACATTTCCATCCAAGAAATCTTTTCTTTGACTTTGCCATGGTTGGGTGAAAAAAAATTCGCTAGAAAAGGTGATAAATTAAAATACCCTAATGAATAATTGACTCCCTGAATCAAGGGAGATTTTCTTTCATGCTCTGGCTACCCTCCATTGAATAAGCGCCCCTCTGACAGTGTCATCTGTTGGCCAGAAGATCCTTGTCGCACTGTATTTTTTTTTGAGGAGAGGAAGTTCTTGGCCTGGAGTGCATTTGTCGCACTGTACAGTGCGAAGTATTACCTATTTTAACGAATTTTTATTTACCCCACGATGGCAAAGTCAAAGAAAAGATTTCTTGGATGGAAATGTCATCGAAGGCATAAGAGGCATAAAATAATAAGAATTTTATTTAATTTGAGACGTTATAAGAATTTTTGAGTGAATGAATGACATTGATGAAGTTCATTCTTCTAGTCACACCACTATTTATTTTTCGTCAAAAAGTAGTAACACTGTAAACGTCAAATCTTTCTACGGGATTATTGATTATACTTGTATGTTCGTTCAGTATGTTCCACCGTTTTAGACGTGAAACAATTGTATTAACAATAAAAACTATTGAAAATGAAAACTTTATTTAAAAAGTTTAACTCTACGATATTTAAAAACAATTATATTGTTAGTTTACACAGAACACGTACGTAAATAAAACAAAAGGGCAAATTGAAAAATCTCTTGTAAGATTGGGGAGATCTCGCTACACTCGGTCTGGCAACCGGTCTCAACCCTTAGTCTCAACCGGATTTTTGAATTTGACAGCGTTAATTTATCAGTTTGTACAGGCTGACGTAAGCTCAGATAGTACGCCGAAAAATGGATCTGTCATCGCCTTTTTTTAGCAATCTGTCACATTTTGATGTCAGTCATATTTTTTCTCTTTTTTGTGTCTAACCAGCTTAGCAGTTGTCATTACTGAACGGACAGATTTTTTGGTTTTCTTCGATTAACTATAGAGAATGAGTGAAAGTCAATTGTAATTATTCCATAGACAACTTACTTCGCAAGTGTATCATTTGCCTAATTTGATTATGGCCGTTTTATTTTATTTTACGCCACTTTCACTTATGTGAAATTGTCAGTTTTACATCGTTTTGTCAAAAATACATTGCTGGATAAAACATAAAATTTTCATGAAAAGAGACAATTTATAAGGCAGAAATGTCAATTTGGTTTTAGCACCACCACCAATAGCATATATAGCTTTAAATTGGAGACTGAAATGTTTTTGTTAAGATTCTCCTCCATAATCAGGTAGTATGGTTCTATTTGGGCACTTTCATATTAGGTCGCAACAGGACATGGACTGAGGCGCGAAAGTGCGCGCTTTCATACTAAGAAGAGCAGCGTGAGCACGTGATTGTCATAGCGGCAACTGCGTGCAATGTAATAAATAGTACTTAACTGATTAAAAGCTACCCATACGTGGTGAGTGGTGAACTGTTGATTGCCTGCTATAACATTGCCAACCGGGTGGGTGATCACAATCAGTCGGCGTTAAGATATTGCCACCCACCCTAAACAAAGAAAATTGCGTAGTTGTGTTGTATGTAGGATGCAGGTAGTTAGTTAGTTATAATAAGGCCATGATGTTGGGTGAAGTGGTTCGCGCTCCAGGCTACATGCCCTGCGCAGCTGCAGTCGCAGGTTCGAATCCCGCAAATATTTGATGTGTGATGTGTATATGGGTGATGTATTTTTTTGTCTAGAGAGCAAAGTTCTTACTTCGAATCCAGACATTTCGTAGGTGTACCTAAAACGCTACGAGAATACTCTACTGCCTGGCGTATGTAAATAAATATTCTAATAACATTAATAATATTATCCTTACGGCATAAAATTATCCTTATGACGTCATATTAATCTTAATATGACGATTTCCTACCTTAACAATAAGATCTGTTAGAAAAAAAAACAAATATGAATATATTTTACAGATACAACCGGGAGATAGCACTCGGGCTGTTTTAAAAGGAATATTTTCACTACAAAGAAATGTCAAGATTGTTTACAATATTCGACTAGTAGAAGAAAAACGGACTTTAGGTATTTTTATTGAGATACATTTCTTTTGCACTGGGCGCCTTGGGGTTTCTAGTCCAGACCTCCTTTTGTGACAATGGTAATTTATTAATTATTTGAGAAGAAAAACTTCTACAAATTAAAAGGGACCAGGAAGTAGGTATTAAGTTTGAATGACATAAAATTTGAAATTGTACGACATAGTCATGTGGAAAAATTTGAAATTGTACGACAAAGTCATGCTAAAATTTGAAATTGTACGCCTTAGTCAAACTTAATGAATGTTTACCGTTTTTGTCCTCATTAAAATAATAACAATTATTAATTACTTAGCCGTCAATCTAAGGTGGTTATTTTTAAGAAAACGGCCGAGTGTGAGAGTAATCACTTATAGAGGTAGAGGGATTCAAGCAACCTATAAACAAAGTTATTATTAAAAGGTGTTTGGAAAATCATAAGTATTATAATATATGCTTCAATGTAAAATAATGGGCTCCTGAAAACTTATTTGAATGTCTCTTCCGTTTCGGATCAGTGTATTACTGTGTAATTGTAAATATGTTTTGTATGGAGCTAAACTGAGTTAACAGTTTTAAATATATAATATAATCACTAAAAATCAAAGAATGGCATATACCTGTTGGATGCAGATCCATATCCTCGTCATAATTGTAGCTACATGTGTGTAAATTTTATTTAATTTGTAAGTAAATTTAAATATATAGCTAAGTAAGGTCTCTGCGTGTCGGATCTGTGTCCCTGCGTATGTTTTATACTTATTATAGCTATCCTGGGCCGGCAAATATCAGCTGTCATGTAATTTGTATACCATTTAATATTATGGCTATATTTGCTTGAAAAAGTGTCTGCATGATGTATTTCTATCCTAGCGATTTATATTAGGTTCCAATGAGGACTTTACATTGTTCTTTTAGATTACTTATTATCTATCACTCAAATTAAATGATCTTGATGAAACCAACGCAAAAATCTATTATTTTTTGCCTCATCATAACATCTGCCTTGCAAGTTTTTTTAAATTTTGATAGGAAAGATAATTATCATATATTATCGACTAATATGTATCGATAAGAAAGTATCGATATTGACAAATCGAATTTAAATGTATCGATTAAGAGGTTTATAGAACGATTCCGTAGAATGTGTAAGTAACATCATTATTAATTGTTCACTCATTCTAGAAAATAATCTTTTTTTTGAGTCGTACTATGTCATTTTTGATGTTAGTGACAGTAAATTTGAATCTGACAACTGTGCTCTTAGTCCGTCATCTTAAAAAAATTACATCATCTTGGAGTTTGTATTTCGAGTTGATTTTGGTGTGCTCTCGTCTCATGAAATGCTAAAAAAAGCGTAAAATCAGCATTTCTTATAAATTTTACACTTTTACAATGACTGAATCGACACGATGAACCAAAAAACGTGCTATGTTTGGGATGAAAAACTAATTACCCAGTCTGATCGCTTGCCTGCTGTTACTGGTCGAGTGTGTACCTAATATCAACAGTTGGCAGAATTTAAAAGTTGATGAAGAACTAATCTGTGAGAATTATTGCAGCAAAATCAAATTTTAAACTCGCGGACGAGTAAAAATTCAAACATAACTGCCAAAATAAATAATAACTCTGAGAAGGAAAGTCAAGGGAAGGAAGAAACCACATGGAGAAACTGAAAGAAAATTGACATTGACAGAAAGAAAAATCAACGAGTGGCTTAAAAGGGCTAGAACCCAGAGCCGTTAAACCAAGTAAAAAAAAAAAAAAAAAAAAAAAAAAAGGATTTTTGAATTTGACAGCGTTAATTTATCCAGTTTGTATTTCGAGTTGATTTTGGTGTGCTCTCGTCTCATGAAATGCTAAAAAAAGCGTAAAATCAGCATTTCTTATAAATTTTACACTTTTACAATGACTGAATCGACACGATGACGCAAAAAACGTGCTATGTTTGGGATGAAAAACTAATTACCCAGTCTGATCGCTTGCCTGCTGTTACTGGTCGAGTGTGTATATTTTAATTTACTTTATTTACTTTTGAGTCTGTATTTTGGTTTGTATTAAGATTCTAAATTCCTGTAACAATCTGATATTTTCCAGGCATCAATGGTAAATGATCTCATTATATCCTATAATCTCAATAAGCACATGAAAATTGTTCGCTCATCACCTGCTTCATATGATGATCTGGTAAAGTTTCACTCTGAGCTGTACATAGATTACTTGAAATGTGTGGTTGACATCGATGAGGATTATATGGCTAATACTCAAGATGAGAAATATGGAATAGGTATTCTTTTGATGTTATTGAAACTTTATTTCTTACTCAATTGCAAGTATTGCAACTATATGAACTTATCCATAATAATTACAGGTTATGATTGTCCTCCAGTATCTAATATGTTTGAGTTAGTATCTATGGTTGCTGGAGGGTCTATAACAGCAGCTAAAAGTCTGGTAGTTGGAGCTGCAGAGGTAGCATTAAACTGGTGTGGAGGATGGCATCATGCTCATCGGTAATCATTTTTACTATCTCCACTTAAATAAAATAGCATTTGCATTCATAGGCTAAATATATTTTTTTCATTTCAGTTCCGGTGCTGATGGATTTTGTTATGTAAACGACATTGCGTTAGCTATTGAAATTCTGCAACCTACATTTCCTAAAGTGCTGTATATTGATCTTGATGTTCATCATGGTAATTCAAAATGTTTTATAACATCAAAATTTATGTCTGATAAATTGGTACTATCACCAAACTGTTAGTCTTATTTTTATACTAGCTGTGCCCGCGACTTCGTCCGCGTGGAATAGTGACTTTGGATAGAATTTTTAATTTATAGGCTTATGATTTTACAAATAAGATACTTAAGTATAAGTACTTATAAGTACGAAAGATATAAAGTATTTATATAGTACATTTTAGTACTCACTTATCATTAAAATTGGCCATATTACAACAATAAGAAGCAAGTAGTAGGTACATCAAAGGTGATCAATTATTATGACCATACCGATTATTTGGACGTTCACAATTTGTATTTCGATTAGGAATTCCTTTGTTTGATAGGATAATATGGTTACTTTACTTTTAACTACTACTTTGCCACAAAAAAAACTACTACTTTACTAACATTTTACTTTGTTGTGTGGAAAAAATGGATCTAAATATAAATTTTTTCATGGCACTGTTTTGTTATACTTTGGCAAGTACCATAAAGTACCAAATATTCATTTAATTTATACAAACCAATATGGAGGAAACACTACACATTGAATTAAAACACTTTACAGATTCATTTCCACCCACATTTATTTTAAATTGTTTCGCCTCGGCCCCGTCCCGCCTTAGCCCCGGCCCCATCGAACGGGATAAAAAGTATCCTATGTCCTTCTCCTGGTACTAAGCTACCTCCCCACCGTTTCGTCCCGGTCCCGTGCTACCCCAGCCCCGGCCCCGTCTAGCGGGACAAAAAGTATCCTATATGCAGTATCTTATGTCCTTCTCCTGGTACTAAGCTACCTCCCCACCGTTTCGTCCCGGTCCCGTGCTACCCCAGCCCCGGCCCCGTCTAGCGGAACAAAAAGTATCCTATATGCTTTTCCTGATTCTAAGCTACCACCCCACCAACTTTCAGCCAAATCGGTTCAGCCGTTCTCAAGTTACAAGTGTTGTAACAAACACGACTTTCTTTTATATATATATATTTTCTGCCTACCCCCTAAGTCTATTGGCGTGATTATTTCTATCCTAGTTTACTCTCCAAGTGATGCTGAGTCAAATAAAAAAAGCCCCATCAAAATCGGTCCAGTAGATTCTGAGATTAGCCCGGACAAACAGACAGACAGACAGACAGACAAAAATTTTAAAAATTGTTGTTTTGGCTTCTATTACGGTAATAATTAAGACCCCCTGTAACAATTTTTCATAAAAATCTTCAATGTACAGAAATCGATCTTTTACAGTCTTATTATATGTATATATATATATATATATAGATTACACATTTAAAATTAAAATATGTAGGCAGGCTTACTTATACTTCAGCCACCTTGTCAGCCATAAAAAGAAAATATTCTAGATAAACGACATCAAGGATTAAAACAAGCAATTATGTAAGAGGAATAGCTACTGTACTTTATTTTGTAGTGCTCTTGTGTTGTATCAGTTCATATTTTTAGGTAATGGTGTGCAAGATGCCTATAATTTAAGCAAATCAGTGTTCACTCTCTCCTTTCACAAGTTTGAGCCTGGCTTTTACCCAGGCACAGGTGGACTAGATGACATTGGCACTCTGACTGGCAAAGGGTATTCTTGCAATGTACCCTTGAATGCTTGGTACTCTGATGAAACCTTTCAGTATATCTTTCAATAGTAAGTATGAACATTAAATACTATTTGAATAACCTTTTATTTTTATGAAAAAGGATTTTCTAAAATTGTTAACAAAAACTGCACAGGGATTTTGATCTCATGTTTTAGAATTTAAACTATATAAGGTTGTGTATTATACTACATATTGTACAGAGATGACTACAACAGTATACCTTCATTTGTTATTGATTGTATCAGTACCCAAACTTAGAAAAGACTTCTGATTAAAAAAAATACATTGAAAGTTTTCGCTTTCAGTGTCTTCACGGCAGTATGGGAGAAGTTTTTGCCCGATGCCGTAGTGGTGCAATGCGGCGCCGACTCATTGGCGAGGGACCCGCAGGGCGGCGGCAACGTCTCCTCGCGCGGGTACTGCGCCTGCGTTGCCACTGTGCTAGATAAGCGAAAACCTACTTTATTGTTAGGGGGTGGTAAGTTCAAAATAAAGCTACAACAACGAGAAATAAGTTCAGTATATGAGCAGAAAGACCCACGCTGGCGGAACAGGTGCTCGGCGTCGACATCGCGGACACGCAACGATTTCGAGTTCGCACCTGGAGGTCTACTACGTAAAACGAAACCCGTCAATACGATTTTCGTTTTACGGATCCGAAAGATTTCTAGTATGGAATGCTTACTATGAATTGCTTCGGATCCGCAAAACGATTATCGTATTAACGGATTAGGTTTATCGTAGTAGGCCTTCAGAAGGCCTACTACGAAAAACGAAATCCGTCCTAATCTGTTAATACGATAATCGTTTTGCGGATCCGAAGCAATTCGTAGTAAGCATTCCATACTAAAAATGTTAGTCGGCCTCCTGCTCCGCCCGGTACACACTCGCGTCTCGCTAGTTGTGTGATAAGTCTCTAAATAGTTAGTAAATAAAAATCTACTGAGTCAGTGATTACAATCAATCAATACTGCTTAGTAATAATTCTTTAAGCTTTTCTATCTTATCCATTCCCGATTCGATAGTAACTGTAAAACGAACAGGTACACAATCTTTAAAACAAATTATAAATTTTAGTAGATTGCCATAAATTTATTTATTTATTTTAACTTCGCGTATCTGCTTTCGAGCCTGAAGATTACCACCTACATGAGGATACACAGAAAGTAACACAAAATTCGAGAAGCTAAATGATGTCCTTATTTCAGGTGGATATAACCATGCGAATGCAGCGCGACTCTGGACGGCAATCACTGCCCTAACTGTTGGAGAAACATTGGACGAAAACATTCCTGAACATAGTCATTGGCCTCAGTATGGGCCAGATTACTTGTTAGAAGTTGAACCCACCTTGACTAGAGACACAAACAAAAAAGATTATCTCGATAAATGTATTGCCGTTATTAAAGGTAATTAATACAACATGGTAAATAAAACGAAAATAAACACGTGATATACAAGTGCAAAGGCGCGCACACACATTTCGTACATTACTTATCGTTTATATTGCTATATCGTTTATTACTTATGTGTGCAAGTTTTTTTCAATGTTCAATAATGTAATAAGTACAATTGTTAAATATTTCATATTTTTATATTTGTTACAAACCCCGCACCAAGCGCTTTCCTCAATCATTTAAATGAGTGTCGCGCGCCTTCGTGGATGGCACTATATTTAATACTAGCTTTTGCCGGCGACTTCGTCCGCGTGGAATAGTGACTTCTTTCTTCCGTTTTTTACACATTTACCACTATATCTTTGCTCCTATTAGTCGTAGCGTGATGTTATATAGCCAATAGCCTTCCTCGATAACTGGACTATCCAACACAAAAAGAATTATTCAATTCGAACAAGTAGTTTCGGAGATTAGCGCGTTCAAACAAACAAACAAACAAACTCTTCAGCTTTATAATATTAGTATAGATGAAGTTTACAGTTGGACCTATTTTGTTACAGATAATTTGCAACAGTATGTACAACCATGTAAGTTTCAAGAACGAATGTTGAAGAGGAGGTATAATATTCGTCGTGATATTAATGAAGACAGAGAATTCCAGAACTGTGATAATAACAATGGCCTGGATGGTAAACAGTCAAGTAAAGATATAGATGTTTCAAAATTATCAAAGACTGATACAAATGAAAAGTGTAGTAAAAATGCTGAAGACCATGATGTGTATGACTTTATAGACTGATAGTAATATAAATACCATATTTTTTAAATTCTTGTTATTTCTATTCCTGACCCTAAAATGAAACAGTATGATAATTCGAAAAAAATATATATTTTAAGTTTTCTCACTGAACTGTTCAGCACACAGTAAGTTACCAAGTAACACATTGACTTATTATGGGGACCTTTAAATAATAATACTCGGGCATTATCAGATAGTCATACATTCGTCGTATTTTGCAGGATGAGCTTTGCTTACAACAAACAACACATCAGTGTTCATTCTTTGATCTTTTCAGAACTAACAAGCTCTATTTAAATTATTAATAAAACCTGTGTAATAGTGTCATTTACCATGTGAACATTTATTTACATAGTTTTGAGTACATTTTTATAGCAAGTATGAACCCAAAAATATCAATATACCTAACACTGCAGACAAGAAACTGTTATATAAGAAGTGGTATTAAATTATAAATGAAAATAAGGTGAAGTTAATTAATAAAAACCCTAATTACAATTATTAACATTGCCCATCATTGATACAATTCCAAAATCTAATTTAAACTAAGCAATAATTTCAAGCCTTGATCAAATGCCAATTTGCAATTCACTAACTTTATTTAGTCTTAACGGTGCTCAGTATTTGCAAGCAATACAGTGACCAACAACAAGCAATAGCAGTTAACTGTGTGAAGTAGAATAAAATTAACCTGGATGTACAGCAATAGCAAACTTTAAATTCTCGTGTCTAATAAACCAATCTGTAAAAATCTGGGTGTAACAAGTCATAAAATCATAAATGCATTGTGGCAAAAATATGGTTTTACTGAAAATTAAGTTTCTAGGGTATTGTTACTGAACTTATTGCTGTAAATCCATGCTAAACAAGGATCAACCGTAATGTTGGCTAATTAATCTGTGGGCCGTTTTTCACTGTGCTTTTTAGTGAATTCTTCAGCATTTTTTGTGAACTTCTTCCTATCTTTAAGGAATTCTTCTGCAAGTTCGGCACGAAGTGGATGTTCTGGCTCAGGGTCATTTACAAGGGCCACTAATGCTTGAATAACTGTTAACAAAAACAAAATAAAACATTGGAAATGCTGATAATATTGTTGATACTTTTGAAATGTAATTGTGATCTTATATACCTTGATCAGTCTTGGTGGCAGGCTTCCAATTCTCAGCACTGATGATAGGCAGGCATACTTGACCCTTCTCATCAATATTGGGGTGATAAATTTTCGTTTTGAAACTAATCTTGGGGGGTTTGAATGGGTACTCCGCTGGGAAGTTGATCTCAATCCGAAATGCTCCTTTGTTGTATGGTGGATTGTCCTGCAATTATAACCATCATAAGGAGGCAAATAAAAAAAATACTGTTGGAAAAACTTGTAAACATCCCAAATAATATCTTTAAGTCCATTTCCTTGTAAAGAGTACTATTTAATACTTACAGGAACTATAAGTCCTTGCCATGTCAAGATGTTTGATTCATCCACCTGAATGTCCCTAAATGACTTCAAGCCAGACTGTCGGATATCATTTAGCTCCTGTTAACATGAAAATAGTTTGAATGTTATTTATCTACCATAAATATATTATTGATACCATGACTCAATTTTATTGTATTTGAATTTCAAAATGTAACTAGATCTACTATATCAGTTTACGCAGATCTAGATATTTTTAGTATTTTTTTTTGTAGGAAATGGTGTTATGTACTTGGTGCATTCACTACTAATTAATTGAGCTTGTAAGAATTAGGTTTGTCAGAAAAAAATTAAAATAATTCCCCCGTGCAACTACGAAGAAACACACTTGGAAAGTGAGGCATTGATAAATCAAGCTTATGTCGATCAGAATTACGGTCGTATAATTGTTTAGTAGTTGGTATGATCTAATAACGGGAATAGGTTTTTCCGAATGCAAAAACGATGTCTCACCTTTTGTAGTCTTCTTGTCGCAGCCATTGTAATTTACGTAAATGATAAGCTTTTATCAGAAGTCTTTGAAAATTAAACTTGTTGTTTCGATGTCCCAACTAACAACATAATTATGCAGCACGATAGGAAATTTAATAGGATTTAGTTGTAAAACGTCAGTGAAACGCTCACTGCAAATCGGCAACCATTAAGAATTACGTTTCGTTAATGCTTTGTGTAAACGTCAACGAATAATGACACATGTTTTTCGTAACGTCATCGTTGTGTGTTCGTTGTTTTTTTTTATTTTTAAATAAAATCTTTACAATAACTTTTGCGGTGTTACAAATAGATATCGGTTAGTTTAGTAAGTAATAGGTCTGAAACAAAGTAGAAATACAAAAACAACAAAATAGTATGATATTTCCAGCGTACAATAGAGATAACAAAACGCAGTTTTAGTAGCGTAGCGGCATCTAGCGTCCAGAGGAAACCAATCTTATTATGTTCATTTTAGCGACATCTGTTGTCG
>OY757273.1:6519356-6591874 GCA_963584085.1 Pyrausta aurata
TTCGGTTTTTGGCTTACACGGCTTGTGAGTTGCCATATTACAAGTAAAACGAGGAAACGGGATTATTTCAGAAAAAATCGGTAGGACGTATTTGCGGGATAAGGACGGTGATCAGGTGGGTAAAAGGAATTATAAACAAATACATAATAATATTTACAGAACTCTTTTTTTTTTTTATAAACATTAATAGTATTATATTTTAATACTGTTAAGACTAATAAATGAAGCTATAGTTTTATAAATAAAAGGATCATTACTTAACAATAATTGAGTTATGCTTGTAGGGAAAGGAACATGGTAGGAAACAAGGGAGTCATAGAAGCTTGATCGGTCATAAAGTGAGCAGGAGAACATTATGTGATTGACATCAGCATTTTCCACGCCACATTCGCAAGTTGAGTCAGCAATTATACCAAGCTTGGCAAGATGGGCGGGCGTACAAACATGTCCCAATCGCAAACGTATTAATATGGAAGTTATCGTCTTGCCAAACTTTGCATCAAAATACCACGGTTTACGAGGTATAACAGGTTGAAGTTGCGCGTAAAATCTGCCTTTGGTTTGACTTGATATTTCCCAAATAGACTTCCAATCCTCCAGCAGGTAGACCTTAGGTAAAGCTAAAAGATCGTGGACGTAATTTTTAAAAGGATGCAGATCACCACTTTGCACCGCGTCATTCGCAAGACGATCAGAAATTTCATTACCAGTTATTCCACTATGGCCCGGAATCCAAACAAAATGTATTAAAAGTCCTTTGGTATAACAATCATAAATGGTACGCCTTAATTCAAATATGACAGGGTATTGAGACGCGTGGTAAAAAGGAAATTTACCAAGAGCTTGTAGAGCACTCTTGGAGTCCGAAAACACAACTGTTTTAGCAAGTTTCATAATACGAACGAATTCGACAGCTTTTAAAAGGCCAAAACACTCTCCAGTAAAAACTGAAGTTTCAGGAGGCATTTTAATTTTTTGAATAATTTTAGATTGAGAATGGTATACACCAACGCCCACGCATTCCATAAAGGAATGCTTGGAAGCATCAGTATATACATGATGGAAATCATTATAATCCGTGCCAACTATGAAGTTAAATGTACTTTTGATGTTATGATCTAATTTGTGGAGATAGTCTAAATTAACAGTAGGTGAAAAACAAAGTGATTCATAGTTACTGGCAAACAGAGGTAAGCGACTGGATCGGTGCGTAGGTGAGGCTAAGGACATAAATTTTCTGTAACTTTGTATTAAACATGGTATGGGTTTATGAGTCCAGTAGCTTGCAGTGGATACTAAATCGGAAAGTAAACGAAGCATAGGTATGAGAGGATGGTTGGAATATTGCATTGTACGGAATACAAATTTATCAGACAGGAATTGCCGTCTAAGATACAATGGAGGTTCACAGGTTTCGATCTGAAGGGCATTAATTGGGCTCGATTTCATAGCCCCAGTTATTATCCTTAGAGCCTTGTATTGGATTTTATCCAGTTCTTTATAAGCAGCTACATTTCCAGGTTCGAGAAGATAAGTGCCATAGTCTAATATACTTCTTATAATAGCGTTATAGAGTAGCTTCATCGAGTAAGGGTGTGCCCCCCACCAAACTCCAGACAGGCACCTGAGCATGTTAAGAAGTTTTTCGCATTTATTGACCACGTACTTACAATGATGAACCCCTTTAAGTTTTGGATCTAATATAACACCCAGGAATTTGTACTGGCTTACTACAGGTATCACAGTATCGTTGTATTGTAATTCTATAGGTGGAACTGAGCGCATGCGAGAAAATATCATTACTGCGCTTTTTGATGATGAAATATCTAAACCGTTATTGTCCATCCAATGCTTTAACAATGCTAATGACGAGCGCAAAGTCGATTTAGCATATTCTATGGATTTATCAGAACAGTACAATAGCAAGTCGTCAGCGTATTGAAGAATTTTTATGTTAGTATTATTATTACGTATATATGGGTCTAGATCAAACGTATAAATGTTATATAATAAAGGACTTAAAACTGAACCTTGCGGCAACCCTTTCCAAACCGAGTGAGTTTTAGTAGTAGAGCAAAGATTAATACGTCGTTCAGTTAATAAATTTAGGATAAAGTTACAGAAGAAGTCCGGAACATTTAAATATTTCAGTTTGGCAAGTAAAACCGGTAAAATAACATTATCGTAGGCTGAATTTATATCGAGAAATACTGCTAATAACGAACTATTAATAGAAAAAGATAATCTGATATCAGTCAAAAGAAGACTTAAATTATCAGCCGTACTCCTGGTCTTCCTAAATCCATATTGACTATCTGCAAGATAGCCATTACTTTCAATATACCATTCTAACCGGTTTTTAACAAGACGTTCGGCAATTTTAACTAAAACCGATGACAAAGCAATAGGTCTGTATGACGTAGCCTCAGTAGGATTTTTATGCGGTTTTAAGAATGGCAACACGATTTGAATTTTCCAAGATGGAGGTACATTACCTGTCATCATAATATTATTTATCAAATGTAAATAGTAAACAAGGATATTATCGTCAACATGAGCAAAAAATGAATAAGGTATGCTATCAGCACCAGGAGCTGAATCACGTATGTGGCTAATAACGCCTTTTAACTCGTGAAGCGAGAAAGGCGAGGTAAGTCCCGTACATTCGGAAGTAGTAAAAGGTGCAGGTGGAGACAAGATAATATTTTGAGGGACCCAAGGAGGAGCTAATTTATTTATAAAATCATTTTCTAAAGATTCAGGAATAGTATTATAATTCGATTCAGAAAAGGCCGATCGAAACCTTCTAATACAGCGCCATACAACGGTGGAAGGTGTATTTGGGGATATAGAAGTGCAAAACTTACGCCAACTATCAAATTTTTTGTTTTTGAATAATTTACGTGTTTCATTAATTGCCTTAGTTAATATTTGATAGTTAGCATCGGTCGTGTTACTATTATAATTACGTTCAGCTAATTTTCTTGCTTTAGCGGCCACAGTGCACTCCTCATCCCACCAAGGAGGTGAAGGTATTTTACGTGGGGAATTATTGCTCATGCGGAAGACTTCTTTGGCAGCTTCAGTGAGTAAAGTGGTCAGAGCTTCTGCACAGGAGTTTTCTTCACCTGTCATATTCCTTGGGAGAGAAGAAACTCTCTTATTTACACAGCTCTTAAATGTATTCCATAGCTCACTATCATTGCAGTCAGGTACATAGAATTTAGAGCGAGTTGCTTGTTTAGTGCTAGATGGCTTTATAAATGGAAAAGAAATAACTATAACAAAGTGGTCGCTTCCAAAAGTAGAAGGTAAAGTTTCCCAGGACAATAATGATGCAAGGTTAGGAGTACAAATGGACAGGTCCACTGCACTGATTCTTTGGTTAGGCTTAGTACGTCTAGTAGGAACACCTGTATTTAAAATACAAAGATTATGGAAATCCAGTATGGAAAGAAGGTGGTCACCATGATCATCAGTCACTGAGCTACCCCAGGTCTGGTGATGTGCATTTAAGTCACCAAGAACTAAGAATGGTCTAGGAAGTAAAGAAAGTAAATTATTAAAAGCATTAAAGATGTCTAAAGAAGGATGTGGAATATATATAGATATGAAACAAATATTATTTACACTTACAGCTACTATAGACATATTTACATTAAGGTCAGGTAGGGAGATCAAGGTGAATGGTGTGCCGTTTTTAATTAATAAAGCCGCACCGGCATAGCCATCATGTCGATCATCCCTCACCACATGGTAACCTTTTATTTTAAAACTATACATCGGTTTGAGCCATGTCTCTGCTAATGCAAAGACAATTGGCTCGAACTTATTCAGTAAATATATTAAATCGGACTTTTTATTGATGATGCTGCGGCTATTCCACTGCAGCACCTTCGCCACCGACGCCATTTTTAACTATTTCAAAACATTTTTCAATTATAGAGGCTGCGTTGGACGGTGTATTTAAGCTGGACTGGGAAATCTTGATCAAAGAAATAATTAAATTAATTAAAGAAAATTGTTGTAGGGAGGAGTCATCTTCTTTTTCAAAATTCAAAGCACATCCATTTGGAGGTGCAGGTATAGAAAAGTCTTTAATAAGTGCCTCATGGGCATCCCTATCATAACCTTTGACTAATTTTGGGGGGGGACGAGGTTTTAAGAACACAGTCTTTTTATATGATGATGTTAACGGCTCATTGTTGGCATTATTATAATTATAACCAGTGGAGTTCAAAGAAGGTTTAGAGGGTTTTAGTATGTCAGCATAGGATTTGGATATGGTTGGGTGTAGTTTCGAAGCCTCGGCATATGACAAAGAGTTGTTGGCCATAGAAGTTTTTATGTTTTTCTGTCTTAAATATTCTGGACATGATTTATTTGTGGCAAAATGATACCCAGTGCATAAACAGCAACTTGCATTTTCTTCTTCTACTTGGCAAGATTCACCAGTGTGAGATTGGCCGCATTTGTAACACCTTGGCTTTGATCTACATTGTAGCTTGGTGTGACCAAATCTACAACAACTGTAGCATTGTATAGTTGGGTATACATACATATCAACAGGCAGGGTATTGTAACACATAAAAATTCGCTTAGGCAGAACTTGACCGTCAAAGGTAACAACAACAGATTGGGAAGGCTTCCAAACAGGTGAACCATTGATGAATGTTTTAAAGTTTAATCGTCTTACCTTGATAATTTTGCCACAACCTTCTGGAACAGTGACGTTGTCTACAATTTCTTCAGGTGACCAGTCTTCAGGCACACCTCGGATTAGACCCATTTTAGTTACATTAAATGTAGGGATAAATGCTTTCAAATTATTTGCCTTTAAACATCCATGAGACAGGAAAGCATTAGCATCATCACTGTTCGAGAAGTCTATGGACAATTTATTTCGCCCTATTTTTTTCAAGCTTCCTTTTATAATGTTACGAATGGTATATTTCTCTAAAACACGTCCAAAAACAACAGGGTGCAATGTAGTACCAGAATCCTGTGAAGCTATCTTTTGTACGTGAATTACATAAGGAGCTGAATCAGTACTATTATAAGTTTGCCGACCAACAGGAATGTGGGTGGAACCTGGTAAGTCTGTAGTAGTATCAGTGGAAGGTGGAGCAATATTTTTGTTAGCATTAACGTTAGTAGCTGCAATTGCATCTGTATGGCGTCCATTATGTTTTCTACGTCTCTTTATACGGGGCTTTGGGGAGTTCCCAGACCCTGTGCAACCATCAGTAAGTACATGACCTTCATCAGTTTCTCTGCTAGATTCCATTTCCCTTTCAGAACAACCTACTGTAACATACTCAGCAGCTGCAGGAACAAAGTTATTTACTGAGGGAGGGCCTACGAAGCCCCCCGACAAATCGGGGGGCTCGTTCATATTTGAAAAGTCCAAAAACTTACCTAAAACTCAGCCAACTATACAAAATATTATATACACACTATACAAATAAACTAAACAACTAAAAATATACCCTACTGATCACTTTTCAAGCGGTATTCAATTAAAATAAATCACAATCTCCAAAAACGCGCCCGCCGCGTTCCACGTTTCCCGCGCTTTTTCCAAGATTTTTTTTATTCGTTTGACAGCCAAGCTTAAAGTCAAATTGACACTAAGCTTAGCTATATTATTCTCACGTCCCACAACAGTGGGTGGCCATGTGTCCAAAGCTAAGAACTTAACCTTGTTTTATTGCTCAATATACAATGTTCCTAGGCGAATGTATTGATGAAACGTTGCTTAAAAAAAAGTAAGTTGTCAAAAAAGTGCACGAAATGGACGATGTCGAATGTCGATGTCTTGTTTTTTCATGATTTAATAATCATTCTCGTATTTTAGACTTGGAAAGTGGAATGGAGTTTAGTAGTTTGATATTACCTCTAACTAAACAAATTTGCCGCACCTGTTTAATGGAACCCGAAGAAACAATGTTTATGAATATCCAAGATCTCATTGAACATGAAATGCACAAAGTTAAACTTATCGATATCCTAGTGTTTCTGAATTGTTTGGAGGTAATTAGTGCCATATTTTACTTTCAATTAGAAAGCTTGTATATAATGAAACTATTTTAAAATGATTTTTTTTTTTTTTTTTTTTTTTTTTTTTTTTTTTTTTTTTTTTTCTGTTACAGAATAATGATGAGGAAAACTGGCCCCAGGGAATGTGCGCATCATGTGTGTCTACTGCACTGGTCGCCTATAATTTTAAATTAAGTTGTTTGAAAGCCAACACCACACTCTCGCAAATTTTTACGATACAATCGCCTAGTAATTTACAGAGGTCAGACATTGATTCTATTGATATCAATGTTGTGTACCAAGACCATGAGTACGACGTTCCGCTGTTCAGCAACCCTCCCGTTCTCGATTTTGAGCCTACCTCGAGTTCTAATAAAGAATTAACGCCTTTGCCACCAGTTACTGAAATCACAGCTACTGAACAACCCCCCAGAAAGGAGGGAGAAAAAAGATATGCTTGCACAATGTGTTCAAAATCATTTACGCGGATATTCTCACTGAGGCACCATATGAATATACACTTAGGCAATCGGAAATACCTGTGCCCAAAATGTGGAAAAAGGTTTCATACATCTAGTGGTTTGGCCCAACATGGCGTTTCCCACAAAGAAGTTGCTCAATTTAAATGTGGATTCTGTCATAAGACTTACAAGTCTCGCCAATCATTGAAAAAACATTTCCGCATAGCACATTCAAGTAACCGCAATCAGTTTATTTGTGTGACTTGTGGCAAAAGTTTTACAGCTAAATCAACTTTGATGAAGCATATGAGGGGTCATAATGGAGAGAACAGATTTGCATGTCCTGATTGTCCTAAAATCTATACAAGAGCAGCATATCTGAAGGCGCATAGCTTAGTTCACACTGGTCAGGAACGGCCTAAGCATTTTAAGTGTGACTACAGTGACTGTGAGAGAAGCTTTGCAACTAAATATTGCCTGACAGTGCATATTGCACACACACACAAAAAAGAAAGGCCTCATAAGTGTGACATTTGCTCCAAAGGCTTTGCTACTGCATCAGGTATGAAAGTTCACAGGGAAAGTCACTATAGTCAGGAACTGAGCTGCAACATTTGTGATAAAAAGTTTACTAACAAGAGGGTTCTCCAGAAGCACACCAGGATTCACGATGTTGAAGCTACAGACATGATCTTAGAGACTGTTGTTGATAATGTGTTCTTTGATTAGATAGGAATGACAGTGATTAATCTTTTGTGTGATATCTTGCAACTTGTTCATTCAATGCAGCTGTATTGATTAACTTAGTCTGAATAACCCACCATGATAATAATTGTAATAAAAAAATTAGATTATTATTGTTGTTTCATTTTAAAATACCTATAAACTTTATCTAATCTGATGTCTTTCTAAAATAATGAGCAGCATGAAATGAATAAACTACCAGCCAGACCCAATTAATTTGCCCACACAATGTACAAAACAAATTGAATAGCAAGTGATAACCACAACTATATATTTAAAAACACACTTCAGTGTCTAAGGATCTGATAGGAAGCATTATTTATATTAGTTAATTTGGAGAGGAGGATAATAAAAACAGGCGCGGATCCAGCTCTCTACAAAGGTTGTGGGCACGTTTTCAATGATACGGGGGGGGGGGGGGGGGGGGGGGGGGGATTTTAACAAAATATGACTAGATGGCATGAAAGTAAAATTTCCGATGTATCAAAACAAGGAACATTATATTAAGCGCGAGCTCGCACAATTTGGTTTTCGAGGCCCGTCAAGCCGATAACATGGTAAAAATGAAGGCGCGAGCGAAGCGAGCGCACTACAAATCGGTTTTTGACTCTGATCAAACCATAAACATAATAAAAAATCTTGTCAAGCGCGTGCTAAGCGACCGCAGTACAATTCAGTTTTCAACGCTCATGAAACCAAAACAACAATAATTTTTAAAGTGCGAGCGAAGCGAGCGCCCTAAAATTCGTTTTTATACTTAACAATTGTTAAGTTTATAATAATTAAAAGAAAAATATGATAAAGCGCGAGCGAAGCGAGCCAAGTTTTGGTTCACGAATCACGACGCCTTTGAAAGCAAGCAAAAAAATAATGTCTGGGCAAAGTGAGAACAAGATATGTATTTGTTTAGGATGCTTCTTAATTTAGTAAAATGTCAAAAGTTTCTACCATGCAATTTATAAACTGTGATTAGGGTTGTGGGCATGCCCACAGTGCCCACAACGGTGTATCCGCGCATGAATAAAAAGCCTTTGCCTTACTATGAGAAAATTTAATAATAAAATACATTACTTAGATTATTATCATGGTATTTTTACACACATGCATTTAAAATAAATGAAAATGTACTTTATGGATGTGGTGTTGGGTAGGCCCCTCAGTGTAATTATTATTAAATAGTATTGATTTAATAAAAATATAATAATTGCTTTTTCAGTTGGTTTCAGTAACTTCACTTAAAATAATATGAACAAAAACACCATAAAGCTCCCTTTAAACAACATTAAAATTATATTTTAAATAAAAATTCTTCTATAAATACTTTACTATAAACTTGTAGAAAAACTGTGTGATTATTAATTAAGAATGTTCCAACAAAGAACACTGTAATTTGCAGGCAGCACATTTACACATTATGTTACTATTTTCCTGGTTTAGTGTATTTATGAAAATCATTTTAACAGTTTTACTATTTTCCAAGTAACTTGTTCATCTGTTTATTCTGACTTCCAATTTTGATATCTGCTCCTTCAACTTTGTCTTGTATGGTATCTATGAGCTCATTTTGCTGTTCTATCTCATCACCTAGCGCAACTCCAAGCCCCTTTAGTCTCGATATGGAATGTAACATTTCATCTAAGTTAGCATCAAGCATGTCATTAATGCGTTTGCTGTCTGTTACTTGCCCAGAGGAGCCTCCTTCGTCCAAGCCACGCAATCGAGTTGATGGATGAGCACTGAATCTATCTTCACTAGTTATATTACTTGACAAATTGTTTAAAGTGCTCTCTAGATTGCTAGGAGCACCTCTTGCAGGGCCTCTAGTGTCAGGAGATGCTTGACTTCGTGGTGGAGTGGAATCAGATTTACCAGAAATGTAGTTCTTCAAGCCATAGAACACAGATTTAATACCATTCAAGTGTTTCTGACTGTATGTAAGATTTGTGTTGATTTCATCCAGTCTTTTGTTTGTGGTTTGGAGTTGTTCGCGCTGCCGAGCGAGTTCCTCAGCTGTCGCTATTCCAATTTGTTCCGAATCACGTAAGAGGCCAATACTGCGGGAGGAAGAATCCAGAGTGCGCTGTTCAATTTCGCGTTGCCTTTCTAGCATAGATTGTCGTTGCCTCTCTAAGTCTGCTATATGGCCCCCGCCATAGGACGTTGAAGCAGGTTTAGGCTGAGGAGGCGGGATCCTCGATCGGTAACTGTTGACAAAGGTATCATCGTCGACGTCGTCATCTTCGAACAAATTGTTAGAATTACCAATGTATTTGTGTCCAGACATTTTCTGTATCACTAGTTTACAAACCACAGAGTTATTTTAATGTTTATTAGGTAATTATTATATCACTAGACAAAAACTTTGTTCCTTTGTTGTTTTAGAGATAATTTCCGTAATTCCCCAGGTAAATACGCCCCTGACGATTTTTTACCATACTCTTACTAATCTGTGACTCACTGACTGACTGCACAGATTAGTAAAAGTACTGACCAAAGAGTAAAGTAAGTATAGTACTGACTGACTGCACAGATGATTAGTAATGGCCCATTTACACGAGGCCAGTAGACGAGCCAGTCCAATAAGCCAGGCCAGTATTGGCTTCGTGAAAATAGAGCCAGGCCAGTGCATTGGACTGGCCCAAACCAGTAGACGAAGCCAGTCCAATAGAATAGAACGGTTTTTAATTTGGGTTAGAATTCATCTTTAAGGTTTATTATTTGCTGGCGCCAGTGCTACTGACTGGCCTCGTGTAAATGGGCCTTAAGAGTATGACTGACAGGCTGACAGCTAGTGACAGATAGTAAGTAGTTACACAGTTTTTTATATACAAGTTTAACGTCTTTGGATGTAGTCATACAGGCAATTGTTAATTTTTGTACATTCATTACTTACACTAAAATATACATATATTATTCATCTGTGCACTAAAACTAGCATTAAACTAGCATAAGGGTGAAGACATAAAGAAGCTGATAACCGTTACCGACATGCACGTACCAACTAGTGATGTAACGAGTTGGCTATTTTCGGTTTTGACATGCTGAGACTGGTTTCCAGTGCAGACAAAATGGGTACGGGTGGGTACTATTAAACGTGATGTCTGGTCTCGATATTGTGGACAGGTAATTCAAACTTCCGATAAGTTCTCTGTATGGAACATTACTAATCAATTCTTCATTTTCAGGTACTTGGAAGTTGTGCTCCATAGGCGTTTTCATCTCTTTACAATCTTCCATATTATATTTCTTTAATAAATTACTTATAAATGTCTTCTGTGATAAATGAAACGTGTTGTTATTTATATTTACGTCAATTCCTAAGTATTTGCTTATATCACCTAAATCTTTAGCATTAAATTCTTCTTGTAGTTGTTTAATAACTTCTTTGACTTGGTTTTCCTTTCCCATAAGTAAAATATCGTCGACAAATACTATCAACCAAATATCTTTTCCAATATATAAGCAAATGTCATTCTTTGATCTAGATAAGTTAATTTTATTGCAAAATTCGTCAAATCTTTTGTTCCAACACTTAGGCGATTCTTTCAGACCATATAAAGCTTTTCGTAGTTTTAGTACTATCGAGTTTCCTTTGTTTCTTTGTTCTACTCCCTCTGGCAATTTAATGTAAACATTACTTTCTAAATTGCCGCTTAAGAAAGCTGTAGGAATGTCTAATTGTTTTATCTTCCAGTCATTATTCAGTGCAACTATAGATGGGCGGGTGGGTAAAAATCCAGTGGATATTTATCCAATTTATTTCCACCCGGTAGGTAAAAATTGATTTTTACCTAATTTACCTAGGTGTTTATTAAAAATGCTGGGTATTTATTAAATTTACGTTGAATACTCATTGTTTTAACACGTTCCGGGACACTACTCCAGACACAAAAGATGTTTTATTGTTTTCACGCCTGTAGGCGGGCACTGTCCCGGAACGTGTTAAGTATCCGTTGGCTGTGTATGAATACCCAGACCTACAATATGATTAGAAATATCGTTTATGCTATACAGTCAGTCATCATATGCACTTAAAATCATAAATTATATTATTCGTTTCAACATAATCGGATAATGTTGAGTAGTATGACCAACCGTTTTTTTTTAACTCGTCAAGTATGTGTGAACGAGACACAATAGAAATTCCATTATTATGCGACTCCCGGGAGTCGTTTGATACCTGACTGATTAAATGAGCATAACTTACAAAAGGATACAGACAAAAGGAGTTATCTCAACTTTGCAATATTTCACTTGCTGACGGATACTTGGTAGCGGTGACAGCACTCAATGTAAATCTGCATCTCGTCGTATTTTTTTTTTGCATCAATATTTAAGTTTGATATTTGAGCACGTTTTACACTTTGACATATCATTCCTTAATTGCTAAAGCATTCTTGTATTATGAGTATTTCATAACAATAAATGCACTATACGCGATTTTTTTAAGATTTGTAACTCGATGTTTGACAGAACTACCTTAAATCCGTTGTCGGTCGTGGAGCTGTAAAAATAGTTATTACAAAAACACTACGCGCAGTGAAATTACATTCAAAACTGGCAAGTTATAGCCTATAGCCAACGGCGATAGAACTGAGCACGTGGCAATCCCAGGTAGATAAAAAGATAAAGAGAAGGGTTGTAAAGGTATTGTTTTTGTTTGCATACTTATCGCTTGTATGATTGACTATGGCCATTGTGTGATCGTAGAGCTGACAAGTAATGAATTTACTGAGCACTTCATTTTCTTTTTAATGTGTTAAATACTCTCGTAGTATTTTCAGAATAACTAGTTGACGTGACCTTTCGTAAAACGCTTATGGTTTACACATCGATACGTTAGGCTGCATTATTACAGTAAATGTTGTCAATAAGCTTTCTTAAATTTCAACCACATTATATGTATATATTTATAAAATTAGTTCGTACTTAATTCTTAGAGATATAAATATGCATAATGTACTGCACTGAATAAAATTTTGTCCTGCAAAACTGTTTAACCTTACACAGTCTCCTTCTTCCCCTTTGGGATTGCCAAAATGCAGGTACGCACTGTATTTGCAACTAAATGTCAGTTTTTACTGGATTTAAATAAAAATATACCATTTTTATAGTTCAGTATTATAAACTACTTGAAAATAAATTGAATCGCACCATAAAAGTGACAAACTTCAATAAAAATATTTTATTTAATTTTTTAAAACAGGCTTTAATTTATACCCGGTATCAATTGGAATCGGGTGGGTTAAAATAGCGTGGATTGGATATTTATCCAGTGGCTGGGTTTATATCCGGGTAGGCGCCCCCATCTATAAGTGCAACTGATAAACCCATGCGAATGGTTGTCATTTTTGCCACTGGAGAGTTGCTAGATCTGAGTTTTTATCAATTTGTTGCTGAAAACCACGTGCGACAAGTCTTGCTTTTTTAGTACCATCTGACTTTGTTATATATATCCATCTTGTGTCTATAGCTTTTTCTCCCTTTGGTAATTCTGTTTCTGTCCATGTCTTTAAGTTCTCTAATGACTTTATTTCCTTTTGTATAGCAGATACCCACTCGCTGTGTTGTATAGCCTCTTGGTAGGTAGCTGTATCAACTGTCACATCGCAATAATCATCATATCTTGTGGGTTTTCTCACTTCTCTACCACTTCTAGTAGTTATACGTTCTCATTCTTGTTCATTGTTACTTTCAGACTGTTCTTCCTGTTCAATATCTCCTATATCAATATCACTTCGACTTTCATTTATTGTTATTCTTCTATCATTTCTATTCTCTTTATTATAGTTACTATCTTGTTGATATATGTAATCAGACTCATCAAAACGGACATCTCTTGATACTATATTTCATCTGTTACTGGATTCCATCTATACTAATATTATAAAGCTGAAGAGTTTGTTTGTTTGTTTGTTTGTTTGAACGCGCTAATCTCCGAAACTACTAGTTCGAATTGAATAATTCTTTTTGTGTTGGATAGTTCAGTTATCGAGGAAGGCTATAGGCTATATAACATCACGCTACGACCAATAGGAGCAAAGATATAGTGGTAAATGTGTAAAAAACGGGAGAAAGAAGTCACTATTCCACGCGGACGAAGTCGCGGGCAAAAGCTAGTAAAATATAAAGAAGATACAATACATTTCCATAGATAGGTAATTCTAACAGGTACTAGTAGTATTATATTATCTGTGGTACGGGTAAGTACCGATCCGTATTCAAACTCGGTACTGGTTTGAAAAGTTCGGGTCGGAGTAGGGTGCTCACGCAACGCAGGTGATTGGGATATTTTAATTTTCACTGAGCACAGAGAATTGAGTTGAGATAGAGGAGAACCCCGATAGAACATCCCCGCTTAAAACAATTCCCTGCATACGTGTTGGTCCCTATGATCAACGATTCCTGAAATTCTGTAAGTCAATGAAAATATCGTATCGGATACTATTTTTTAGCAAAGAGTATTTAACAAAGAATACCAAATAAGTATTTGGATACCAAAACCTGCCTACGGGACATCACTAGTCGGTGCATACATATTAGTGATGTGCCGGATCGCTAAAAATGAAGATCCGCGGATACGGATCTGAATACGGATATTTAGTGTCAAGATCCGCGGATACGGATCTTCAATTTCTCATAAGATTAGTGTCGCCGGCCGCGCGCGGCCTTGAAAAGATAGTTGACGTCTCGCTCGCCGCAACGTCAGACACGACATGTTTTGACTTGCATTGCGCAAGAAGTTTTCAGTTTAAGTTTTGTTTTGACCATGATTGTTATAAAAGGATGTTATAACTTGATTTGATATTGACCTCATTTAATTATAGAAAATAATAATTATGTTTTAGTTATTTCACTGTCCTAAAAGTAAAGTTTTAACTTGTTCTCATTATAAAAATCTATGTATCTAAATGTTTGCAATATATAGGTGCAAAATATATGATTATTTAAAAAAACTAGCTGGATTTTTTTTTATTTCTACCTGATGATTAACTGAAAAAGATCCGTAAAAGATCCGCGTGTAAAGTAACGGATACGGATACGGATTTTTATTTTTCCTCGGATATCCGCGGATACGGATACGGATACGGATATTCGGAACATCACTAATACATATCATGTCTACAGCTTATCAGCCTCCAAGATGATGTAATTTTGATCAGCCTCTCTATGTCTTCACCCTAACCTAATACAGTGAAATGCGATACTAGTTCGCATTACAATGCTCAACAAGTGAGATCAGACGAGAGTACCGATCCGAATCAGAGAACGCGCGATCCGTGATCAGGGGCCGCACTTGGGCCGTACTCTTTTGAGAGAGAGACTGCCTTACCACAAATAATTAAACAAGGTTTCGAACACTGTTTAAATATAATATGGCTAGTATAAAATCAACGTCAATCAAGTCAAATGACATAAGGGTGACAAACATTTCATTTTAGCCGCATAACATTTAAACAGTTGTTCAAACCTTGTTTATTTATTTGTGGTAAGGCCGAGAGACTTTGCCAAGATTTTTGAATACCGCCATCTTTTCCCCTCGCAAGGCCATACTAGTATGAGCGACAAGGACGGCTAGATTGGGAAACACAATCTTGTACTGCAGAGTACGGCCTCTGAACGCGCTTAACTTTATTTCTCACTTTGTCTTAATTGATTTCTTCAATAGCACACATTATTATGTTAATTCCAGAACAAAACCACAATAGATTACTCGAAAATACCAACTAATAAAATGAAGAAATAAAATCCATCTTCCTCATCTCGTTTCCATGTCACAGACACTAGCGATGAGGCGTATTTATCGTAACAGGTATTTATAACAAGTATTTAAATATCGGGCGTAACAGCTGTTCCTCGTAAGATAAATATCTGTTCTATGAAGTCACTGTTACCAGTACCCACTGTTATGAGTACGCAGCGTCCCATCCCAACACACTTCACGCGCTGTTATCTGTTCAATCTGATAAATACTAGGTGCGTCTCCTTCTTTCCCGTGGCTTTCTAGCGGCTAGAAAGAGATGCACCTAGTATTTCATATCTTTAACTGACAAAACAAAGTTGACCCCTTTACGCTTTGTCAACCAAACATACCAAGTGTCTTTGTTATTTGGTTCTTTACAATACTGATCTTCTTCTCTTTCTTCCATAGTACATTTGAAAGAGAAACACCTAGTATTTTAAAATACAGGAAAGTGTGGTAGTCACTTGACATAATACTTCCTTTAATCAACTATGACATATTTATTTTAGTTTCTTAACTTTAACGAATTAACGAATATACATATGACATTAAAAAATAACTGCACGTTATTTTGAAGATCTTTCAAAATTTTGTACATGTAATAAGTTTGCTAGTGGTAATAACTTTCCATAAACTTAAAATATAATTAAAATAAGGTCTCTTTTCTGTAATAAATAACAAGACGAAATGTAAATATTTTTATTTTTGATCCTTGTTTCCGAACGTGCAGTTCGGCAGCGCCCCTAGCGGACTACAAGGATAAAGTGATTCTGACAATCAGCTGAGGTTGGATGCGTTACACTTGCCGACCGCGACGACCACGTCCACGAACACCCACTTTGACGTTCTACTTGACCACCGCGGTCGTAGTAGTAAATGACGGAAATTGTTATATATAAATTAAAATAAATTTGATAAATAAGTATATAGTGTTGCAAACTGACAGTCCTAAGCCTGATATGCATGAAGGAAAGTTTTTGATTGTTTTTTGATGTTTATGCTGTTTATAATAAATACATATTCTTTAAATACTCCTGTACCTTTTCTCTGAAAATGAATCTGCATTCTTTATGTGGCTGTCTAAACAATAACTTACCGAAACGCAAACTTCTCTTAGTAAATAAGCCTTGTATCTCCTGCATTGAATAATTAGTTATTTGTGACTGAATATAAAAATAACAGGGAGTATTTTGTAACAGGTATTTGGAACAGGTATTTTTTGATAACAGGAACAGCTGTAACAGGTATTCAGTTTTACCTGTTACGACCCATGTCTAACAGACACAGATTAGTAAACAGCAGATGTCACAGAGTGGGGGTTTTGCGCGGGAAACGGAAAGGGAAGGATGGACCTTTTCGGGTTAATTATTGTGATAATGTGGTGGAATTGTCGTGATAATTTGTGCTTTCGAAGAAAACAATGAAGTTAAAGTGAGAATTATGGCAAAGCGAGCTCTGATCGCGCCGTCTTTACCCAGATCGCTGTTCCTGCGCTCAGATTCCTTGTTGAGCATTGAAATGCGTACTACACCTCGCATTTCAATGAGTTAGGTTAGGTAGGTTTTAGTTTTAAGTGTAAAATGAACATTCAATGAAGAAATAAAAATAAAAAATTAAGAAATTGTCTGTACGGCGTACAGCCAAGCACGTTAAACTTAAAAAAAAACACAGTCTATCTGTCACTGTCACTGTCTACTACTCTTACTAATCTGTGCTAATAATCGCCTCAAATAAAAGACAATTTTGAAGATAATTGAAAATAAAAGTACACGCAAAATGAATGATTACCTGGCATATTAACATAAAGTAATAAAGTTAAACAAGACTTCAATAAAAGTTCATTCAATTAGTTTTACAAGATGATGGCTGCAAAAGGTGAGTTAGGGTTATCAACCCTAACCTAATCCAACTGTTAATTTGGACGCCTTTCTTTTTATTTATGTCTTTTTGCATTTCTCAACAGCACTTCCAGAAACAGAGGAGCAAAATAGAATAAGGTTTCAAATAGAACTGGAATTTGTGCAGTGCTTGGCTAACCCAAATTATATACATTGTAAGTGCAAACACCAAAATAATGTTAATACTTTACTTATTAATGTACTTATTATTGTTAATACTAGCAATTCAAACTCCTTACTTAACCCTAATGTTTTATTGCTAAGCATCTAATGTCCATGATATTGCAGTCTTAGCTCAGAGAGGCTACCTCAAGGAACAGACATTTGTGAACTACCTTCGGTATCTGCAGTACTGGCGCGAGCCCGAGTATGCTAAGTACCTGAAATATCCCATGTGTCTCCACTTCCTAGAGCTGTTGCAGCATGAAGCATTCAGAAGGGAATGTGTATCAGCACAGGTATCAATATTTATTATGTCTGGGTGATTTTATAAACATAAATTTTCTAAAAGAGATTATCAGTATTAATACACCAAATCAAAAGCATTCTAGACACTGTCTAAAAGAAATGATTTTCATTGAAAACAAACATTAGTCCACCATTGTAGATACGTAAGTTAATGGTACAATAAAATCTACACGTGTCAAGCAAGGAATCAAACCCAGCGTGCCGCAAGTTGATTTTTTCCAGTGCCACATATGATGTTAAGTTTATACTGGTTGTCCCAAAAAAAGTGTGCCAAACTGAAACTGGAGATAGCTTAGCCCTTTCAAATAAAACTTTTTTGTATTTTTCTTGTATGAAGAAAACAAGAAAGTAGTACTATCTCCCAAACCATGTCACTTTCATAAGATTTTTTTGCTAAGCTATCTCCAGTGTCAGTCTGGTGTGCCATTTATAAGACAAAAAGTGGCATAATTAAAAAAATATATATTTGTAGAGTATAATTATCTGAAAGGTCTTTGACTAAGCTAACTCCAGTGTGAGTTTGGCACGCCCCTGTATACAGAAAATCTGTATAAAATAGTAAAGGAAAATTGTGTTGTCATATTTTTTAAACTATCACTGTTTAGCATCCTACAGCAGGAATTACAATTTCCAGGTGTGCAAATTCATGGACGACCAAGCGATTCTGCTGTGGCAGCACTACACGCGGCGGCGCACGCGCACGCTGCAGCCGCCGGATGCGCCGCCGCCCCCCGCGCCGCCCGCGCCCCCCTCCGGCGCCCCTCGACAACAGTCTTAGTGCTGGCACTGACAGACTGTTATGAGGTTTGTGGGATTTATGTTAGTTGAGAACCGAATCTGCTATAATATGTGGGCCTCAAAATATCTGTTCATCAATTATTTCTGTGTAATCTAACACACTGATTATTTTACCATCATCACCTTCAATAAGCACTTCTGATAGCATGTGTGGTTTGATTGGTTTTCAAGGGATGTGATAATATCTCTGATTGCACAAAAATTGCTAAATTTTTTAGTTAAAATTATGTTTTATAAGAGTAATCAGAATCTATGGTTCGACCCAGACTGATTTGTGTAAACAATTTGTAAATAGTAAGTTATAAATGAGATAGGTTTAAGTATTTTATAATAAAATAATGCATTTTGTAAACATATTTTATTTCTATACTGATACTGCATCCTTGGTAATATAATATATCCTATCAATCATTATTATTCCAGCAAGTGTCCAATATAAGTATTATTGCATACAAGTGTATTCTTAACATACCTAAAGTCTTTTACAGTCTTGATGCTATTAAGTAAATCCTTGATTTTTAATGAAACTCATCTTTTTTAATTACTTGCTAGTCAGAACGTAGTAGTTGCATACAAAACACTAGAGTGTCTTTGGGAGTCGTTATGAGCGATCCTTAGGAAGCAGTGCGAATTCTCTCTCTCTGATCCCCTGTTGGAATTTGGTGTGAATTGAATAAATAAGCGATGTTAAAACGACATGCTTTGGTCAAGATTCCCAGTCTTACAAATTCTCGTCCGGGATATGTTTGATTGAATAGGATAACTCAAGTAACAATCAAGTAGCGATATTATTTAGTGAACGGATGCTTAGGCCTGCGGTGGCGCGCTATGCAGAGCGCGCGCAGCGTCAGGTAGTACAGCAGCTCCACCGCGCTCATCATGCTGAAACCCATGCACAGGCCGAGCAGTCCACCTGTGTTTGCTACAACAAGATATGGATTGTTCATAGGGTTAATTTTTCTTTACTTATTTAACTAGTGAACCTTAACTAGTTGATCCGGCGTTAGTTTCCCCCGGGCCCCGTAAAGTTATTATCCTATTCGGGGCAAAGACGAATCCACAAAAGTAATTACGATGAAAATCCATCCGATCTCGAAGTATAAGTGGTGTAACTAACACCTTCTTTTATGTATTAAAAAGAAATATAATAGAGAAGAGAAGATAAAAAAAGATAAGAAGAATAAGGAGATAAATTAAATTGAAATTAAAAAGTATTATGGAAAATACTTACAAAGAAATTCAGTGAGTCCAAAAATCTCTCCTTTCGTAAACCGCATAAAAGTGTCGTCCTCAAAATAGAAGTGTACCACCAGCATGTTCTCCCTGTAAGTACAAAAAAAACTTTCAATAGATGCCATGGAAGCGAACCTCACTTTGTTCGTTGAGTAACGGCATGCCATCCATCCATTAGAAAATTATCTTAATTCAACCGCATATTCACTCAGAAGTAAATAACATAAGTATGCGACAGGCAACACACCAAATTAGTGCAGATCTTCACTATAGGTAGACCGCGAAATAAAATTGATACCTCGCCTGCGGGGCAAAGGGGTGCGAGGGAGACGAGAGCGCGGTTAACGAGTGGCGCAAGCGGGTGTTTCCGCGCCGCCCGCACCCCTCGCGCGACCCGCTATCGCCTCCTCCCGCGCCCCTGTGCCCCGTAGGCGAAGTCACAATGAAGCGGTTGACCTATAACTTGCTTTTAAGTCGCTATGTATCCTGGTAAAAAAAATATATGCTTATTACGTGAAGTACTCTGGCGTGAAGTTGCCGTGGATTCTGGCCAGGCGGCGCACGAGCGACTTGTGCAGCGGCGCGGTGCTCATACGCTCTGAGTAAGCGATCTCTGTGCACGAGGGCATGCACTCTTCGCATTCTTTTTCTGAGGAGTTTTGAATAGGCTTAGGTAGTTATGTATGTACAAAATAACTAAAGAATTTTCTAAGGATGCCAATCAATATTAGATCTGGAATTGAACGTTTTGAAAAAAAAACATACTTTTAGGTTTCAGCTCCGTTGAGTTGGTGTAGCATTTAGCATCTGCTTTTCCGCAAATACGAGTGGTTTTATTTTCTGTAAATAAAATAATAATAATCTTTGCACATAAGGCAAATAAGAGATCCATACTTTAACCGCTATTTAAGCACCACTTACTTGGCATATAGTAAAATACACAATCGCACATATCCAGCATTGCGCGGGCTTCGCACTCCATTTCGCAGTTTTTTAGAGTGTAAGTTCTGAGAACATAAAGCAGTAGGTATGGTTACAGCTTACAGCAGGTAAATGTACATGTCTGCCACCTGTATCTGGATACGTAGAAGGGTACATACATCTTCTGTGTCCGGAGGACACTTCAGTTCTATGGACTGACGCCTTTATGGTATTTATAAAGTATTTTGGGGTTTAACTGGGGTTGATGATAGCCACTCGCTATAAATTCTGAAGATATATTTCTTCAATGGTTATCGAACTTTAATTAAGGGATTAAAGTTCAAATCATGGTGGTAAGAATATTGCCACTGCCTAAAAAGGTGTAAAAGAACTTCATTGTCACGTGCTCACCTAAAGAACACAAGCTCCTTCTCGCTAGAGAAGAGGCAGAGGCGTTTGCTGACGTCAATGGTTTGCAGGTCATCTTGTGCGTCCAGAATCCTTGGCTGAATGGTCACGCGCGCCTCGATGCCCGGCCCGTAAATCTCACCCAGGTTCGCGATCTTTGGCGACTCCGTTGGGTTATGCAGAAGAATCTGTAACATGTTTTTGATTTTCATCTGCCCACAATACGTCAGCCCATCCAAGCTAATGCATTATCCTGCAGCATCGTACGATTGATAACGCGTTATAATGCAGAGGTATGTGGTGCATGCATTAAGCTTCTTATGTATCGTAAAATCAAATATCTTGCATAGGTGCTTTTCATGGGTTACAAAGTAGATGTTTGTTTTGTACCTAGCTGCCTAGGTAAAGCCTTACCTTAAACCCCGCACTTTTTGTAGAAGCGCAGTAATACTCAGCGATATTAGAGTTCAACACTAAAGTGAGACCACGACTGGTGCCAATACCTGCAAATTGAAGACATTACTTCCAAGAACTATTACCTACATGGTAGGTAAATGTAATGTAGAAGCCGTTTTTTGTTTTAATAAACCTTTTGGCCTCCAAGGAAATCCGTCAATCGGCGCGTCAGCGGGGTATCCCTCTTCTGGCGTCCAGTCCACCGCTGGCGATGGAAAAGTGAGGTTCAAGTCGTTTAGAGATTTCCTGAAAATTACATAATGCCAGTCTGGTATATTTATCTTCCAGCCACTAATATTGTGTGAATACGTGTCATTGGCATGCGTTACCTCATGGTGGTAATGGCGGTATACACAAGTACACGCTTTACTTTTTACGCTACAACTTTTCTTTACCTACTTGTTATTTCCATGGTGTCGCAGAAGTTGAATGACTACAGGGCGAAATGCAAGGGGGTCCCAAATTTTTACTATGGGGGAACAACATTTACTATGGGGTCCTGGTCTAAATCTTAAATAAAATTTTAGGTGCCCCATACAAAATCAGCCAGCTACATTGACGATTAGAAAAAAAATAAGTTTTTGAACTATGGCCCTATAGTAAAAAGTTGCAGTTATTTATGGTCTCATTCACCTCCTAAAATTTGGCACCCCCTTGCAAATTAAGTCACCCTGTATAAAGGAAAGATCCGCAAAAACCCAACTTCAACAAAGTTTATCTAAACCATCTTACGGATTCCTAAACATCATCTCCCGATGCACGACGTTGAAGGTGCAGCACAGTCCTTCGTCGGTCAGCTGTGCGTTGAACAGGTCCAAGCAACTCATGTTCTTGGAGTTCCATGAGCACGCCGTCAACATTTCATTGCACGGTTGTGTCACCTGGATAAAAACAGATCGAAGGATTAAGTACTTTAAACAGCTTTATACCACTTTCGTATATTACCAAGTCAAAGTATAGTTCCATCCAAGACGGCGCGCCCCACCACTCCAAATCGGCAAGCCTTTCCATTATTTCCAACATTTGAATTGAATTTGGAACATCCTAATGACTAATGAATGCACACACACACCACTGATCTTATATATTCTGTGACTGATCATCTATACTAATATAATAAAGCTGAAGAGTTTGTTTGTTTGTTTGTTTGAACGCGCTAATCTCCGAAACTACTGGTTCGAATTGAATAATTCTTTTTGTGTTGGATAGTCCAGTTATCAAGGAAGGCTATAGGCTATATAACATCACGCTACGACCAATAAGAGCAAGGATATAGTGGTAAATGTGTAAAAAACGGGAGAAAGAAGTCACTATTCCACGCGGACGAAGTCGCGGGCAAAAGCTAGTGTGAAATACAATCCAACTTGTATTTTGATTAATCTCATTCATATTTACGAGTATACTTACGTTTATGAGAAATGACCGTGTGTAGTCCCAATCAGCACTTTCAGCAATTTCGTCTTCAAATATTTCAGCGTCGTTTTGTACCGAGCAGAGGCTCTCCAATATTTTTTTATCTACTGAAGTTCTGAAAATAAAAATGTTATACTAAGTATATGTATAAATATTGGACGATCTTGACTTATTTAATATTTCGACTACTACTACTGTAGCAACTTATCGTAACACATCCCAGCTTTGTTTGAGTTGTCGTAGTTAGTTGTGTAAGAGACATTCAATTAAAATTATTTTATTTTATCGGAATTAATCTGATATAGTTAAACACAGTGTGATTAAACGAGGAACTATTAGAAGGACACCGTGCAATCAACTTTTACTACAGGTAAGTACAATATGAAGGGCAGTTTCATTAAATCGCAAAATATGTTCCTCGATTCATGGCGCGTAAAACTTGATGAGTAAAATAGAGTAGGTCAAGGATATGGTCGGAGAAGCAGATATAATATGTTCTGTAGGTAAAATATAAATTCATCCGCGGTCTTTACGGTACCAACTTTCTAACTTCAGATGACTACAAGTAGTTCTCGAGGTAGGTAGGTATACTCTTACTTTGATAAAAACTTGTGTATCCTGACAACCGGGTCGTGTTATGCGCTACGCACGCTGCCACGATTAATACTGAGAGTGTGTAGTGTCTTGTTTTTGTTTCACTAGGTTGAAAAAAAGCCGACGGAGTGCATGCGTCGAGCGAACCTCCGTCGTCTCACCTAAGGTGGATTGAGGAAAACCGCGGAGGTTTTAGTGGGTAAACCTGGACGAACGAAGGGAGTCCCACAATAGCCCACTGCCCTCACCCGGGCAGCAGGTATGCATAAAGCATTTCCTCCGCGAAAAAAAAAGGTCGAAGAAAAGCGATCCATATTTTTTTCCTAAGTATATTTTTTCAGCTTAACACCTTCTAAACCACTTGCCCATAGTTCAGGTAACGCTGTGCGACAGACTTCTTGGCTTGGTTGACGTTGCATATCGTGATGGCTGGGAAGGGCAGATCGTTCAACGCCATGTTCTCGGGGTTGATGCTGACGATCATAGGAGATAGCCGCCATTTTGCATACACGTTCAAGATGAAGAATCCGGCGCATACCAGGGAGCAGAGGAAGGCTGTTAGCCAGAAGAACCTGTGTAATATTAAAAAGGTATTCACATTTTGTTAAGCGTTCTCAGTCGGTAGAAAAAAATTGAGTTTCAATAGCTACATGTCTACTGTGGGAAGATAATAGCGCATCCTCTTAGTTCTACTTATGGCGGACGGACTTAATGTCACGAAGGGTTTAGTGGGTAAACTTCGGTAACGATGTACTCATAGGAAATGCCCATAAATACTAAATAGCCTTCTCCGGGTAGCAGATAGTACGGTATTGGCTTAAACGCTCAGGGATCTATAGGTCGCCAGGAGGCGCGTAAAAAAAAGAATGACCAAATATAGTTCATAAACACATCCGTGAGGGTTTAGCGTTATTAACAAGTGAACCTAGATACTCAAAAAGCTCGGCCTTATTAAAGCTCATTTTAAACAACATGAATCCATTTCGGTTACATGTACCTTTCAAACCAAGTGAGCTTCTTCTCGCCGATATATCGCAGTCCGTGCAAAGTGGATGTGAGTAAATACTCCCGGACGTCTCTGCTGACAGCTTTTACTACCACTTCTGAGGTTTGCAAGCGCGGTCTTTCCTGTATGACGTTAAAATGGCGAGATATTTATGGAATTGGAAAGTGAGTGCGTATGTCACAAACTTTGCACTTGTATGTATGCTTAGATTACGTATTTGATTTTATCCTAAATATTCTGTACTAGCAATGTTTCTTTCTGGTAGGTGTTGACGTTTTGTTGATAGAAATAGTATTATGTAAAGAGAACTTACCTCACTTCTACTCCTAGGGATTGTTATTTTGTGGTTCCATACATACCATGGAGTTAGTTCTTGATTTTGCTCATTTATCCACAAGTTTTGCTGCCGTTATGTAGAAAATAAGAAATGAGTGTATCAATGATGTATTGGGATTATTGTCAATCATACTGTATGATAGATATTACGTGTATGATTCATGCACGCAACTGCATGATCGGCAGCTTTAGGATGCCCAAGCGCATTATCAGGATTATTTTTATACGAACTACCTGCCAGAGTAATAAATAGGGTCACTTTAACTATGTGTACATCAGAGCGTGCTCTAGTTACCTTTGTGTTCAAATCTAACTTTCGAGGTCGTATCCCGAAGTCTCTTTGGGGTTGTACCATCATATCCTCGAGCAGGCTTGCCCTGGTGTCAGTCACTGGGGATCTTGGAGTTTCGTATCTCGTTGTCCGCGGTGAAGTGGCCACTTGCACCTCCCCTCGGCAGCGACGAACGTACTTGTAAACTAATTTCCCATAGCCGTGTTTGCGCTCTAATCGTTTGATTGCGCCGATCGAGTGACGAATCGACCCCGCACCGCCTCCAGTGCCAGCTTTCGATAGCAAAATTACACATTTTCAGTTTACTTGTCCTTCTGCCCTATCGAGCAATTACGTGCCCAGTTTGTGATCGTAAATTTGACGCGAAACCTCTAATTTCACGCCGAGTAATTCTCTTAAATTTAATTCGTTTTTGATAACACGTTTGGCGAGTTATCCTACTTTATCAAATGGGTGCTTATTAGATTTTATAATTTACGACGGATTGAAACAGTTTATTTTTCATCATTAACATTCGTCCTGTTAACCTTTGGTTGGTAGGCTGCACAACCTAATTTCTAAAAAGGTACTGCTAGGTCTAGGTTTCTAATTAGGAACTTATTAAATATTTGACTTTACGTACATATTTTGTAATATGTATGCTGTTGTTCTTTCCACACAAACGAAGGTGCCATAATTGCTGCTGCACTTCGATAGTCGAATTGTATGTGAAGCAATTCGCATATAATAACGTTGTGTATGTCCTCTAACTATGAGTAGTAAAAATGATTTGTTAACATATGAATTAGTCCGCTGCGCGTATCTCAGCGGGCAATCGGCACCACGCGCTATCGCGGCCCCGTCGCTCACGCCATGCGCCCGCAATGCATTTAACTACATTTAATGTAATTATAATAACTTATCAGACATGCACCACACTACTAATTAGACTAATGCGGAAATCACGGACTGAAATAATGGACAGCTGCCAGTTCGATGAAAATGTCGCGGGCTATTATGAAATTACTCGTATCGGGGAACCGATGCCGTCTGAATATGAAGTAAAATGTTCCATTCCATGCGGTGCATTAGTGTTCGTGTTTGTTCTACTTAATTTATTTACACCAGCTGACACGCTCCGCTAACACTATTTCGCAATTTTTCACTATCGACTTTTAAACTGTCATTAGTCAGATTAGGGTTTAGTTTACTAGCAATTTTACAGGATTAGTCGGACACCAATTGAAACAACCAAATAATTTTCCGTTCCATATAAATTCGTTTATTAGGCATACATATAATAATTATTATGTACAAAATGTTCGTTTTATAGAAATTTCTTATAAAAGTAACAAAAAGCCACATGGATAGAACAGGCTGACGCACTTGCACTTTGTAAATTTCTAAAAAGTAGAAGAGATCGAAGGTGAAATTCACCTCAACGCAGTCCTAGAGCGGAATGGCATACGAATGGTCACCGGGACCGGAGTTACGCGCCAGGGCTGCGTTCAGGAGTAAAAAAGAGGTAGGAGGAAGGGGATAGGGAGGGAGGAAGGGTTCACCAGTGTTGCTGGGGATGCGCGGGCGCCGCGTGCGCGACCTGCTGGTGGGCTGCTAAGTGCGCTGCGCGCGCCGCCGCCACCTCGGGGGTGTCCAGGATGCCGGAGCCGTCGTGCGCTAGCCTAATGTTAGCGGGCTGGTGAGCGGGGGCGCCCTGCCAGGAGGGAGCGCCGTTCCACTGGGAAGCGGGGGCGTTCCACTGTTGCTGCTGGGCGGGAGCGTTCCACTGTTGTTGGGCGGGGGCGTTCCACTGCTGCTGGGCGGGGGCGGCGGACTTAGCGGCGTTCAGGGCGGCCAGGTGAGCGGCGCGGGCCTGGGCCACCTCGGGGGTCTCGGCTACGGGAGCGGGCGCGGCGCCGGCGGCGTTCCACGCGGGAGCGGCGGGGGCGGCGTTCCAGTGGTTGGCGGGGGCGGCGTTCCACTGGTTAGCGGGAGCGGCATTCCACTGGTTAGCGGGGGCGGCGTTCCACTGGTTAGCTGGGGCGGCGTTCCATTTGGGCTGCTCGGTGCGCTGCCAGTATTCCTCGTTGTCCCACTGGGGGTTGTAGGAGCCGTCGTCCTGGGGGTTGGGGTTGTTCTGCGCGGCCTGCTGGAGGGCGGCGAGGTGCGCGGCGCGCGCCTGCGCCACCTCGGGTGTGTCGAGGATGTTGCGGCCGTCCTGCGACAGCGCGATGTTAGCGGGCGGGCCGGCCCAACCCTGGGAAGCGTGGGCACCGCACGCGAGCGCCAAGCAAGCTACAACGATCTGAAAAGGAGGTAAATTCTAATTCAATTACTTGTTCGAAACCATTTAACTTGAATAGCCCGATCTGTTCGGATTGGCGTCGTACCTAGATCGTTAACTAATATTGTCCGCTTTTCTATCTGATCGCAAATTATTACTACCGGTCGTGCCGTTCGGCTCAGAATATCCTTTATTAGCGAGATAATATTCAAACTTATTGCCGTTGCAGGTACCGCCTACTGATAATTGTAGAGCCGACGTGTTCCCGACCGCTCATTACGCTCGGACAGCGCCCGGCACTTGTATAATTCCAGTGTCCCTCGTCAGGTGTTCGCGCACGCGAAGCATTGACCGACATTTCGAATGAGACAGATTTTGTCTTGTTCAGGTCTAATCATTCATCTCGGCGTGCGTTTTGATGCATTTCTCAGATAAACATTCTGCCGAATGGCCTCGGGTTGATTGTGATCTACCTGCTGTTATGGACATTTATCGCAACATCATTTAGACTTTATTGCACAGAACAGATGCCTAGTAAAGGGTTTGACGTGGTGATGTCATCGAAAGCGGATTTGGCAAAGTGCAATAGGTTTAATTATAGACTTGTGACTGTAGTAACTTCATTTGGTGGACAAAATAGTCGTGAGGAGGCTTGGTGACCCGGTGGGCGGCATTTGTGCCCGCCAATATGCGTTGTTTATGAACGGGCCCCGACCGCAGTAATACCTACTAAGCCAATCAGTTCCACGCTTTATTAATACAAAATGTTTACGAATAAATTCTTGCCCAACCCTATTGTGGTATTTTAACCCGTGTGAACGTGTGAAATACTCGTACCAGCGAAACGAATATGGCTCTTTTAAATTGATTTCATGCTGAATTAGGAATTAAATGAGGTCGATTTAATTACTTTAAGACCAAAAACGTTAAAAGATATAACACCTTAAACTTATTAAAGAAAATGCGAATGGAATGTATGGGGAATTTCCACTTTTATTAACTGTACTACTCATGTAGGTAATGTCTCACTGATACGGTCATTTAAAGCTGAACAATTTCATAACTTGCAACTGTGGTAATAAAACAAAGAATATATCATTTAGTCACATACAAAATAATAATATACTTAGTGTAAATGTAACAATATACCAGTCAGGTGCACAGTTTCTGAGTATTAATCTGTCTCTTCGCTAAAGGTCGATTATAAATTACTCCCGAGTACTGGAGCAAGTATGACAGCACGGCTGAAGAATGCCGTTGTGATTGCGCTCAAGTTAAAATTCATTGTCATCGGATGCAGAGACCTTATTTTAAGATCACCACCCAATAAGGCGAGATTATCACTTACGACCGACCAAACTGGTAAAGCCTCTTTTTAATGCACCAGTATGTAATTGCATGACGTCGTCACGTACGAGTGTGATCGATCGAAAGCACCGTCATTGATTTTAATACGACAATTTGCACAGTTATTAAACAAATATTAACCTACATAAAACCGCTTCTTTATTTATAAAAGGTAATTTTAATAAATGTAAATACTAAACCGACGCTTGCTATATTGTTTATTGACTAGTTTTATGGTCGTTTGGGGCAATTTATATCAATTCGATATTCTAGTTCTAGTCTGTGTATTTGCTACAATTTAGTTTTTAATTACGTTCCACCACTGAAATATAGATTCCTTGCCTAGGGCGCTAAATCCAATGAAATAAGACTGAGAGTCGGCATAGAGTTGCTAAAATAAATAAGTTTAGAAATAAATTCAGGTCTTAGATTCCATAACACTATCGTAAATATTTCTAAGCTCAATTAATTTTATGCATTATAGCTGTTAAGCGTATTGTTTACATTTTAAATCCATTACTAATGTCCACTCAGACACTGCATTAAGAAAATTAATTTTACCCGGCCTAGGTATAATAATGTAGGTTGTTGATAGGAAAATATAATTTGTTAAGATCTATTGCATTGAAAGGCACAAAGCGGTGTTATCGATAAAGATTATAAGTACTGCAATATTAACTAACATAAGAACCTTTTATTATTTAGTATGTATGTATATTATTGATGACGACTCAACGAGATGAGAGGAATTTGCAGCGGGCCTAACTCGATCGGTGTCAGGGCTTGTGGTCAGTCAGATCTGGTTCACTTAGCGCTATTTGTATGAGGCGTTTGTGCATAAATTGTAACGAAATGCATACTTTGAAGACGATAGAAACAGTTTCAATGGGCGTACTAGTTAAGCTTAGTCTGTGCTTTGCCCAAACAATGAAAAAAATATCTTTGGTTTAAGATTTATTTGACACAATATTGTATGGGCTAATAAAGAGTCCTGAAATTCAGTAAACGATGATATCCATAATAATGATAGTAAAAGACGTAATAGATTTCGTTATCAATAATACTATGTTTTATCTATGTCGATCGTGTCACTCGATCTATGCAGATAAGTGTTTTACTATCATAATAGGCGTTTACTATTTTATGGTCTCCCAATTAGTTAATGAATCAATTAACTACTAACATTGAACTACATACAAATAACGTTTATGACGTGGTAATTGCACCTGTTTATTATATTTGTGTTCGTAAAACTCAGCAATAAACTTACGTCCGTTGTTACAAAACACAAGATACAATCGTATTGTTAAAATACTTCGTTTTGTTTGCCCTTCAAAACAATTGATATGTTGAAATTGTTTAGGGTCAACGAGAAAGAATTTGTTCGTAAAATTATTAACTAGGCGTAGTCGTGGCAACTCTTGAGAAATTCCGCGATCGTGGACTTATTTGCATTATACTTTACAAATACTGTGACCGCACAATTTATGGCAAAATAATGTACCCACTTTACCTACTCCGTGACTTTTGCACTGGTTTATGTTAAATAAATGAAAGCTAATCTATCCGTTACATAATATTTACTTGCGGCGAACATTAACAGTTTTTTTAAGTCTAATTAATAGGTAGCATTAATTATGTGCTTGATAATGTAGAATTAATTTACGAATTTAATGGCTTTGGTAAAGGAATTTTAAAATTCACATAAGAAGATTAATCGATATTAGACACAAATGAATTATTTACACTAGATTGAAAACATTTGATGAGTAGAAAGAAGGTAGGTAAAAGTTTGAAATTACATAAATATTTTAGGGTGCGTGCGTCGCGGTAACAATGAGAGTTAAAGTCTTTACCCTATTTACGGGACCTTTACGGGAGCATTAGGTCATATACGCATTTTTAATCAAGCCATTGGTTCGGCTTTCGCTGATACCAAACAAAGGCGGTGAGCGGCGGCTCCGAAGGCCAGCCGAAGGTCGTGGAGCAGGAAGTGAGCCTTCCGGACCCGGACTAGTTCCCTCGCAGCATTCTTGGTTTTCCACTTTTTTATGCTTTTACTAGCGGCCTAGACACGTGTGGAGGTCTAGATCTGTTCACTCTATGACAGACCTAAACCCAACAGTCATAACTACGCAAAAGGTAGAGTTTGGCCTATCAAAAGATTTTGAGGTTGTTTTTAGAAATACTGCTACAATAGAGAAAATGAAACCGATAAACGACATGTGAGTTTTCTCTCCTATCATCGCTGACACTTTTATGGTAGACACAAATTGTTTTTTTTTGTAAATTTTGTTAACTTTCGTGTATCACAGTGATTAAATACCTCCGGAATGTTTGTGTGTGGGTGATTCTCGTCTCTAACAGTGAATATCCGACATATTGTTTTTTAATATCTACATTCCAGATTACATAAGTACGTTCATATTTCTTCAATCGATAATCTTCGCGCGCGGGGCGATAATTGCGTGTCATACCCGACATACGGCGGCACCTCGCAGTGCATGCGTCTTGGGTGCAATTAAAAATATCTTGCTCTGATTAAGATATCTTATATAATTTTGCTAAGAAGAAATCATTGTAAGAGGCGCGTGGAATGAAAGAGTTCTGTTACCTACTCGTAGTTGTTACAACCGAGACGATTAAATTAAGTTAGACGATTAAGCAAATACAATAAAGTGGTGGAGTAAAAGATCTGAGAGTTCATGTAAGACTTTACTTCTCACTCAGTAAGTACAGTAAGCTAAAAAAATAAAATACCCACAATATTTAGATATGAATGCTAGCATTTTTAGTTAAACTCTACCGTCGACTGTACGAGTAACTTTGTAAATACCGTTCTGTAATCAAACGGCATGTCTGCTCTGCAATTATACTTATTATATTAATAGCACACCGGTGACGAATTCTGTCGAACGACATTTAAATGATGCCAGTTTTTAGTGCTGCATTACCACTGACCTTCGGAAGAGTTGTTCTGTTAGAGTTATATGTAATGCAACTCTCCCACGCATACATTTCCTCTATTTGAGGTATGAGGTCATTGCTTCCCGTCCACGCTAGTCAATCGGTGACTAATATCTACAAACTTTGGAATATAAGTATAATAAAATATCCTGCCGTTAGATTGAATTCTACCAGCTCAGCAGACCTACGGTACACTTTTATACAGGTTTATCATACAATAAATAACTTGTAGCTTTATTCAAATTATGCCAGTCAAGCGAGTTTAAGTATTTATCGTATCACAGAGACCAAGGATCTAATTTCACGGCGAGGACAAAGCCGTACCACAATGCCCCGGTATTATCACAATTAAAGTGGCTACTACGTAGTGGTGGGAGTTATATAATAATAATTAGGATATCGATTAAAATTGCCACGGGCGGTGCGTGGGCATGCCCTTCTAAATTGGTGCGCGAAGGAATGCAGACAAAAACCTTAGTGAGCGGTGAGGTGTGCTACACCGCTGGACACGGAACGCCTTAGTGACAAATACTCTGGCGTCTCTATCGATATCGATACTACATCATCACTCAAAAACAAAAACTCAAAACATTCAACAGAAGCACTCGATAGGCAGTAATAGAGCATCAATGTATTTATAAACTTGAGGCAAATTAGCAGAGGTGTAAACATTTATTTGCATCGACAGGTTATGCTGACTTCTTTACTAAAAAGGCAACTGTAACGAGCTGGAATGACTTTTCCATTTGCAACTGTAAGCCGAGGGTATAAGGCAAATTATGAACTGACAGTGAAGTGTGGTTTACTGGTTGACATTGGGGCATAAATGGAGCAAATCATAGTTGCATTCAAAGGTATAGTGTGGTAGATTTGAATTCAACAATGGGGCATGGCGACTGTCCCGCGCCCATTCAGGCTGTGGGCGTCTTTGTGCTTACAAGGAATGGTTCGTTAGCATGTTAATATGCTTTTGATACAGATCTGAACAACCGTGTGTTGTCACTACACATTGTTACACATAAAAGGTCAATAAAACTCGCAAATCTGTAGCGGCACACGATTAAGAAGTTGGGTGTCGGAATTGCGATTTAATAAATCTTTCTATCTTTCAGTACAGTAATATTTTAGCTTCGCTCAATAAGGCTGCGTTTCCACCAGAGATGTGCGAGGATGCGTAGCGAGGAATGTGTTTGTAAAGAACCAATAGAATCGCTTCATTTACCTCGCCTCGGTCAGCACAGCTCTGGTGGAAACGGCTCAGCGGAGCTAGGTTTTTGCGCATACAAAACAAGCGAAGAATGTGTGCGAGGGATGTGTACGAGGGATGTGTGCGAGGGATGTGTACGAGGGATGTGTGCGAGGAATGTGTGCGAGGAATGTGTGCGAGGAATGTGTGTTGAATGGGTTTGCGCATACACCGCACCCCTGTTGACACATATCACAGCTTCGCAACGCATCCTCGCACCACACATTAATGCGCATTTTCACAGCTCCGCTACACATCCTCGTAGACACATTTTCATCGCACAGCTTTGGTGGAAACACCCACACATTTTCACAGCACAGCTAGACATCCTCTTACGACACATTTCCATCGCACATCTCTGGTGGAAACGCAGCCTAAAGATAGTTAACATCGCATATTTCAAATTAATGTCAATAAGCTCGATAAATACTAAATATAGTGTAATGCGATTTCAAATATAGATTTAATGCCCGGATAAGAATATTCCCACGTTGTAACAAATTCGCGGTGATTTACATTTCATAGATTTATTATCAAATAATTGCAGCTGAGTAGTCTTAGTTTTAGAGTCAACGCAACTTCAAGAAACTTGCAATTTGCAACTTATCTAGGATCGGATCTTGATATTAGAATTCAAATTAATGAGATTAAAGGACCTAGAGGAAATCCTTATCTTGTTAGATAAGTAAAGTGACGAGGTATATGGCTCTATTATTTACGAAAGTAAGTTTAACGTATGCCTCAGAGGCAGGGGTCGTACGATAAATACTACAAATACGAACTCACATATCGACTTGCGCGCCATTGATTAAAAAGCGTTCATTAAAAAAATTCACAATCAATATTTTGCAACCTTGATCAATAAATGATAGTACCTGCGTTATTGTTAATAATTACAATTAAAATTTACTCATGTCGACACAACTGGTCCTCGTTGCATCAGACACATGTCGATTTTTTTGGTAAGATTAATGAAATGTTTGTTTAATCTACCAATTAGACAAACATTACAGAGCAAATTGGGCTATCTAATTAATCGTCTGTACTAATAAGGTAATTGCAATTTATGGACAAATAGACGACAGGTTGAATAAGAAACAAATTAACACGATACCCATGCCACAGATAATATAATACTACTCCCATGCGGTGTAAGGACAGCATGAGTGTTTGTTCGTTTACAAAAAATATTTCACAAATAAGATATGTAATAAGAATATTTACATTATATATAACCCTTTTTATTAATAAGAATATTAATAAAAAGTACCCGGTAACAATCACATGTTTTTTTACACTGTTCGGACACAAGAAAAAGGTACAACAAGCTTATTAACAACTATGATCAATAAAAGTGAACTATTGCAACTTTACATACGTATTTTCTAATTATTTGACAACATTGGTGTATCGAAACACGCTTAGCTAGCTAGTAAATCTTGAAGTAAAAATAAAAGACAATTATCCCTGAATAAGACTAGGTCACTTTACACACGGATAGCCAAAGTCTAGCCATCAGTATATTCGACGCTGTAGGGAATTCCTCCTTTGTTTAAAGGAACGCGATTAGAGAGTAGGTCCCTAGAGGTCAGGGACACGTCAGGCCCACTCTGGTCAACTTTCAGTGACATTGAGGTGCGTACGGAACCGCCGGGTCGTGCTCTGATTGTTCGCCGGAACCTTAACCGACTTGGTTTACGGCCGTTGCAAAAACAAAGCGTTGCGCCTGCGCTTTACTATGAATTTAACCATTTCACACGTAGATGTCTAACACGCGATAGTGCTAGGTCATTATCACGCAACGTTAATTGTTATAGTTACGTTACACTTTATATGTATGTGAAAATGTATTGAACTTTATGACCACATTTCATAAGTGCGTTGCGTTGTTTGGAGTTTGAATTATTATTTTCATAATGATTTTGGACAAAATAAAAAAATACTTAAGCTTGTACTAAATCATACCTACAAAGGAAATATTAAAATGGTAATTAGAAAGACTACGGAAAAGGAAGACGGAAAAGATTTCTGCACTAACCAGTAACAATGTCAAGGTGTTAAGTACTCGTTTCTTTCTAAAGAAGTGCAAATGTTCTGCTTAGTACAAGGAAATAAAGTTATCCGGGCTTTTCGGTTTAAACTACTACCTTCACTGAGTTATCAGTTTTCTTTAAAGCCTGTGAAATTTAGATGCGCGATTCCATCATTTTCATCGCCCACAACAATCTTGTTAACAAGACCCAAAATCTATTACGAAGAAAGTAAAAATCACTAATGACTTTTTACACAACAATATTTGCACACAATTAAATATGTTAAAAACCTGACTTTGCACATGATTAGCCAAATAGAGCGAAATAATGCATTTGCTGACACTGACCGCGGTGGGCGATGAAAATGATGGAATCGCGCATCTAAATTTCACAGGCTTTAGAAATTAAAAAAAATATAAGCTTTACTAAAACGTTATTAATTAATGACATTCGTAAGCTGATGATGGTACAGTTAACGAGATGAAGATTCCCGTGTAACGCATCATCTCTATGCGTTACAAAAAATACGCGTCGTTCGTAGTCGTAGCGCGCCGTAGCTACTTGCTACGAAGGATTGACACATTTAGATTTTGTAGTTTTCTAGTTTCTCGAGTTTTTTTACTAAAACAGATGAGTTTTAGTTTTCAATTTGAGTACTTGTATGATATGAGTTATGTAAACGAATTTTGTCAAATTTAATTATGTTATGTGAACTAGAGTAGTATGATTAAAATACAGATTAGAATGAATGGGCAAAAAGGAAGGTATTTTATAGGTTAACGGTGCATCCGTGCATAATATTTTCAACACAAGCCTAGTTATTTACTAATTACGAATTACTTAAGGGGTCCTTATCGGACATTTGGAAACTCAGTGAAGTAAGTTCATGGATCGCTACTTCGCCTAATGCACATGTTAGAGGAACCAATTAATATTGGTGGGCGAGGGTTATTTGTCCGATAGCTGTAATTAACGAGTGGTTATGAAGATTTTTATTACTTGTTAAGTAATTTGAATTCTGCATTGTTCAGTAATTTTATACTTATGGGCAGTTATTAAGACCAAAACAAAGACTAATTTTGTAACGATAAATGTTTTCGTTAAGCTATCGATTTGGTACTGGTTATGAATAATAATATTTACATTCATAATGATTACTAATAAAATAAAATGCATGGAAATTAAAAAAAAAAACGTTAGTAAATTAAATAAACCTAAAACTATTACACATATAAATAAAAAAATGAACGATACCAAGTAAGAGGTCACACAGCATTTTGGTTGTATCAATAAACTTTATCAGCCAAACGGATCTGCGTTATGATAACTCGATTCAAATGTTTATATTATTGAGACGATTGCGAAGTGAACACCTTGTTCTATTGTAGCGGAATTAGGTCACTGTTGTTATACAAACTATAGCAAATACTGAGGTGTGTAGCCCTCAGTGGCTGCACGTTGGGCAAGCACGCGCCGCCCAATATCAGATTTAACAATAAATTAAGTTATCGTAACCCGCAACGTTAATCACACGGAACAGCAACATTTGCATAAGTGATCTACGACACATCATTAGATCGATATAGATCATTACTAAACAACCAAACACTTAATCAGATTTACGAATTTATGTCGACCGACTTCATTTCAAATATTATTGCCGATTTTATTTTGGCCAATTATTTTAGTTTTAGTAACACTTAATAGAGAAAATTAGATGATGTCATGAAAGAGAGTACTCACCATGGTTTTCATTTTTGTAAAGTGGTTTAAAGCACAGAAGAAAGAGAGAAGGATAGTTTGTGGATAGTTTTTTGTTATCGATTAATAGCGCTGCTGGAAGACTAGAATCTTCCAGGAATCGCTATGTTGAAGTGCAACTTGCGTCTGGTCGAAATGAGGGCGGGAGCAGGCTTATATACGCGCCGCGCGGCCGCCGCCCGCGCCGTGAAAGTGCTGGGACACACGCCATTGATAATAGCCGAATATCATACATTTCAATGGCGGTGGCCGGGGAGCTCGCGCCTCGTGCTCTCTTCATGTTTTTAGTAAACATTGTGCTCTAGTGCAAACATACGATCTTAAAAGTTCACATTTGACGTTAGATATACTTGGATTAAAAACTTTTTTGGTGTTGTGATATTAAAAACAATAAGTTTTGTGATACCATAGATGTAATTAACATATTGTGTAGAGTTCAGCGACTCCGATAAAAAAACATAACAGTGACACGATTTATGTAAATCCACTCGGTGCTGATCCCATTAATTTTGTTACGTTAAATTATAATCAACTACATTATATTTGTAGATAATAAATCTTATTTTTATTTGATATATTGTATCTATATTTGGCACATACTTACTAGTTGCATTTTAATCGTGCAAGTATTAGCAATTAGCATACTCATGATTCTGGTCCAGTTGTGATGTTTGTTTTAAGTGTAGCATTGAGATCAAGCACTTTGCACGGATAAAATATATGCAATTGGTGTTTAAATGTGAAGCTTATTGGTTATTTCCGTCGATAAGTAGCGTGCATGCGCATGTAGTTCATTTGACACCAACCTCGGACTTATTCGAAAGGTCGCAGGTTCGGTGCCGGGCTGACGTGAGATTTTTTTTGAGAGTTAAACAATAAAATATCACTTGTTCTTTGAAGGAAAACATCATCTGATTGCACTTTCAAGTGTGGTCTTGTGTGCAGAGTGGTCGTAGAACAATGAGCAGTTGCAATCAGTTGCGAACATCACAACTTTGTACCAATCCGTTTTTGCATAATGAGTGACATTTAAAACGGTATTTCAATGGTTACTGCCTTTTCAATTTTGCTGATTCTATCTTTTGTTACAATTTAAAAGTAAGAAACGCCTTTTTAATGTTTCGGGAAAAGTGCTCAAAGGCTTTTAAAAAGCATCTTGTTGAATTTTATATTTTTTCACTCTTATTATGGAATATTTATATGTTTGATGATATCATGATATAAACATTGCTGTTGGCATGGCAGGCATTGTTTATTTAAAAATTGTATTGGAAAATAAACACAAATATACCTTCTTTCGTCTCTGAAATATTGCAGTTGTTCTTCTAATCTATCACGTCACATCAGTTATTGATGAAATTGTTTTCAATTATTTATTATTGTTTAAAGTCTGTTACATTACAAACACAATTAAAAAGTCTAGTAACGTGATTATTCGTTATAAGCTAGAAATGTGAAATTAAATAACTATTTATTAATATCTATTTGGCTCTAATAACACGTCCTAATTCTAATGGTCCTAATTAGACGTTAGTACTTACACATGGAATTAATAATGAACTAGCTTTTGCCCGCGACTTCGTTCGCGTGGACTTCAGGTTTGTCCCGTCTAGTAGCGCAAAAAATGTGTTTTTTTACGACCTCACATTAGAAACCTGAAAAATTTTAGCCTATATGTTATTCTGATGTATAAGCTATATTGTGGTAAAGTTTCATTCAAATCCATTCAGTAGTTTTTACGTGAAAGAGTAACAAACATCCATACATCCATACTTACAAACTTTCGCCTTTATAATAGTAGTAGGATTTAGTTTTAGTTTTTTGTTAATAACCTAAAGTTAACTATGCTTGAACATTTCAGTATTTATATACATCTTATTTATAAGAAAAATAAGAACCTAAATGCATGTATTATAATTTATGGAGTAGACTGTACAATTAGAGCATGTCTAGTTTATGCGTTCAATCAAATCTCCGCAGGGGGCTGGTCATTGATATATCTACGCTTACGCATAAAACATGTCGCTCATTCAATAATGTATGATAATTCGCACCTGGGGCCCTGTTTTTGAATCACTCGCGTCAATATTACGAGTGATTTTCGTTCGAAAAACGTGAACTTGAAGCGAGTCATTTAAAAATAGAGCTCCTGCGATAGTAAATAAAGATGGTAAGTATTGTGTCAATCAAGAAAAAAAAAATTGGTTGTAGTCTAATCCAACTAATTTCTGCAATGACAATATAACAAATGTTTTGTTGTACTTATTTTCAAGTTTGATTTGATATCGAATAAAAAACTACCACAATTATTGTGTTTTTTTTATAAATAAATATCCGTATCTAAAGACAAAGTTTCTCAGCGAATGTAAGCAGAGTAGTTATTTGAAATCACTGATTGCAATACGTCTGTATAAGTTGTACCAACATTTATCTGTGTAATATTTTTTCGGGATTCTTAAGTAGGTACATTGAAAGAGTTTTTTTAGAATTAAAATGGAGAATATGGCGCCAAAAGATGGCCCACCTGTTAGTTAGGCAATTGATATTGTTATCATGAGCACCAGATATCGCTGGCTCAAGTGGCCCGGCCAGTTTTTACGGAGCTGTTCAAATCGACCCCACTTGCAAATTGGTTCGCCATCGACTCACCCAACTCGTATTATTGCTGTAACTATAATAATGCTCTGATTCGGATATTAATTGACAATTAACATAATTTGGTGTTACTTTACGTCTAGTTAGAAATATATAATTTGAATCAAAAGGTAGTTTTTCTTATGGCAAATTATTTTGATTTTTAATGAGATGACGATGAAGCATGAAGATATCCTCTTCTAGGGGAGCTCGTGCACGTAGATGCTACCACTGCGGCGCGCTTGGATCTACCTAAAATAGTCGAGAGCAAGCCAAATCTTATACCTAAAATAAAGTCGAGTTATTTACACCACTTATTACTCTATAACGGGTGGACCGATTTTTATGATTTATTCTTTGTTGATTCGACTTGGCCCCGTATAGGATGATAATCATAAAACGGTGCCGGGACAGGACGAGCCGGAGAGAAAACTAAGTTCGCTGGGACCGTTAGTAATCTAATAAATATCTACCCTATATTTCAGTCAACGGTAAACTACGCAATTTAATGTAAAATTTACACATGGTTCATGCGGATACATTATAGGTATATCTGTAAATAGGTATATTTATATATATTTGTAAGATCAATGCATGTGAAAAACCGTAGTCACAGTTTTCCTTCCACAACGACCAGTTGCAAGAGTTTTTTGGTGATTAGTGGTTAGACCCAATGCTAATGGTAAAAAGTATTAAATCAATACTTAAAATCAACTTGTCATTAACCATTTATCAAACCTAAACAAACTTAATTGAGCTACTAAGTAAAGAACTAGTTAATTAAAACCAGGTTATCGAATAATGATATCTGCTTAACCTATCATTGGAGAAACAAGTTGTCTATCAGTCAAGCAAATTGAGCAAATATTCCACTTATAATCACACTCATTGCAGTAATAAACCAGTAAGTTCACATCTTGATCTTGATTACTGACTGCTTTTTTAGCACTATAATGTTTACCGGTACTCAGTACCTACTGATATTTGTGTTGTTTATTACTTCTTACTTAAAACGGCTTTGTACTGTGTAGTTTAGTTACTACTTATGATGGCTGTGTACTTATTTTGAGAAGTTATATGATCAAAAAATCTATATTTTTACTGTAAGCGTTATTCTTATTTGACATAAATATTTTTATTTATTTAAAGACTTCATTGCACAAATCATGGCGTACGAAGGTGGACTTAATGCTAAAAGCATTATCTGCCATTCAAACCTTTAGGTCAAGCAGAGATATGGCAATGGGTTAAATAACTATTTTTTGGTAGGTTTGTAAATCTTAAATTGTATACGACCATCTCACTCTCCGTACAAAAGACATCAACGCGCGCTAGCATTGTCTTAGTAAAGAGTCTTTTAAAGAGTACTTTTATCTTATCAAAAAAAAATATTTCCTGACTAAAAAAGTATCACAGCCTCATGACAGGATTCATTTGATTATTAATATCGCAAAACGTATAAATTGTATTATGTGCATTATGAACCTTTTTTGAAGCGACAGTATAAAGTAAGAGTAAGTTGTTTTATATAGTAAATTCACCTTCAATTAACACATTTTACTCATGTCCCACTGCAATCTTGTTAATGTTATCACAGCCACTGACACATATTTTCTTGAAACCTTAAGGTGGTGTAATTTATTGACTCCAATTATTGAATGGGGCTTGAGTAAACGATTATTTGGAATCCTTTTTCGGTTATCAGTTGGTATGCCACAGTAAGTATAGGCTGTCGCGTTTTAAAGCCGACATGATAAATTAATTACGACAGATTTCCTTGACCGGAGAGCTTCTTGTTTTTGTTACTGTCCCGAAGCTCTATTTTTGAATCACTCGCTTGGATATGGCGTGTGATTTTCGTTCGAAAGCGAACTTAAAATCAAGGAAAGCCGAGTAAAACATACAATGGGAACGCTCACAATATTGAGTAATATTTTTTTCAATCACTCCTGTGCGGAATGAATCTGTTTTTTATTCGAAAAACGGACATTTATTAATAAAAATCACACGCCATATTGACGCGAGTGATTAAAAAATAGGGCTCCTGGTAAGGTAAAAAGTCTGGCACATACTTCATTGAGCCAGACATCACGCCTGTTGGATGTACCCTGCAATTTTGGCGTAGGCGCAAAGGCAGTGCAAAAATCAGTCGCACAGACGAAGATTCTCGATGCCGCGATATGAAAGGGCATAATTATCACACTCAATGAGTTAGCTAGACTACTGCACTTACCTATTTGTCCAGGATTTAGACTAGTTAGTAGGAACCTGGACTTTACTGGTGTGACTTTTTAGGGTTCCGTAGCCGAATGGCAAAAAACGGAACCCTTATAGTTTCGTCAAGTCTGTCTGTCTGTCTGTCTGTCTGTCTGTCTGTCTGTCCGTCTGTCTGTCTGTCTGTCTGTCTGTCTGTCTGTCCGTCCGTATGTCACAGCCACTTTATTCTGAAACTATAAGCATTACATAGATGAAACTTGGTAGGTAGGTGTATTTTGTTTACCGCTTTCCGATTCAGATACAAAAAGTAAGAAAAAATAATATTTAAGGGGGAGCTCCCATACATGAAACTAAAACCTAAAAAATTTTTTTTATACTCAAACATATGCGTGTGGGGTGTCAATGGATAGGTCTTTTAAAATGATATTGAGGTTTCTAAAACCATTTTTTCTAAAAGTGTAAGGTTTGAGATATAGACGCTTCCAAAGTGGTAAAATGGGCGTCCCCTCCCCCTCTAACTATTGAACTAAGAAAGTGAAAATTTTGAAAAAAATATATGATGTAGATTGTCAGGTAGTTTGCTTTTACCAATACTTATTAATGTAAGGTCACCCTCGCATGCGATAGAAAATAAACGATCAGTCATTGCCTAGCACTGTGTTTGATTGTACGTGTCCCATACTTTTACATGGCGCAGCCGCTAGGTTAGGTTAGGTTTCAACAAAAACTTGCAACGAAAATTGGTTTGAAGGAGATCGAACCAGTAGTTTTTGAGATATTGCACATTTTTATCAACCGCAAATATAACTTTGTCTTTCATACAAACACAATGAAAAACAAAGTTATTTTGTTGTCGCAATATATTGTGATGTTTTCGTTAAGTGAAAGTAAGTGGACCCTGAATTCAGTTAAGGGTGGCACGGAACCCTCAGTGCGCGGGTCCGACACGCACTTAACCGGTTTTTATATTACTATCCACCATGTATTACGGGTTGAAGTTTATGTATATTTATATAAATTACTCACTATTGTTCTATTTGAAGGCGGCTCTGCGTAGTTGTTTTTCTTTTCAGTCATTTTTCATTCGATACGACTATTTGTATTGCGATCCATACTTACCAAACATAAAACTGTACCTAAATACCTACTTAAAATATACTTAAAGCACATTACAGCCTCCATTTGATAAGGGTCTTACTCCGACGGCTATCGCTTATCTCTCACAAGCCCGCGCAGGATTACCATTTATAATCTTAACGATCTTTGTTTACAACAGAAAACGTGTACTACCTTAAAGTGAAGCGATCGTCATATCATCCACGAAAATGTGCACGTTGTGACCCTCGCTTTTGGCCAGATGTGTCATATTTCGCATTTTAATCTTCAGAGATACATAAAACGCAAGGATAATTATTTTAAAGAGATTACTTTTTACGCTCTTGGCACACAATTACTCCTTATAGGTGTCGTTTATTATTTGAGAAAAGCTACTTAAAGCAATCTTAGTAACGAGTAAGTTCGAGCTTACTTATATGGAAGAAAACGTAGATTAAAGACAATAACTTCGTGAGACTCTTTTAAGTTTGTTTGTCATAATATGACTCATAATAACAAAGAAATATCAGAATAAACTGAACCACTGTACGAATTTTTCGTTCGAGTTCCAATGGTATGGCCTCTTATTATCATCCATTTAATATTTATTTATTCCAATTGCAAAACAAAAGATAGTAAGAATCGGCATATTTATAACTTTATTTTGAGATTGTATGACAAATAAACCTCCCAAATAGGATCGTTTTATCGATCACGGAAAGGTAAAAGATGAGTCTTGCCTTGAGAGGCTTTATTGATTCAGATAAACGGTGTGATTAAGGATCGTCATTTCGGTGAATGAATTGTAATCGTTTGATGACAGTTGTGTAAACAGAGAAGCCATCCTATTTGTCCCCAAGGCCCGGCGCTCCATCGAAACGATCAATTTAACAGTTAATAAAATAGGGTTGTCACTGCGTTTCCAGATTTCGATTTTTCCGAGATAATAGACATAGATACATAGTTGCTAGCATAACTCCATCCACTCCTTACTCAAATACCATTGAGTTTTTAAAATGATGTGAAATGATTTATAAGTATTAGAGTAAGGTTTTTATTTAATGCGTGTGAATAAGCTATACTATGTATCCCAGTTTACCATCTAATTATGTACTTTTGTTTCGAAATATTCCTCGGATTTTGTAAGCAGGTCACTTTGACCAACAGAATAATTCAGGTTAACTATTAACATGAGTAGTGTCAACCCTGTGCCTGTAGCGATTATAGATTATTACGAGGCGCCCCGTAGAGCCTACGGCGCAGCCCTGTGCGATGAAAAGGGTCGGGACACACACTCCCATCAACATTATTTTGAGGTTTCTTAAAAAAAGGAGTTAGGTACTCAATTTGATGGATAATAATCATTCAGCATATTTCCATACCTTGGTTTCTATAGAAAAATAAATTCGGAAAAGTTATAAAAAAATAAGAACTCGTTACGACCTCGTTCGGTTTTTGATTAAAATGCGACTAATATATAACGTACGTCTAAGTTAGTATTAGGCGGCGAAAAGTTTACATACAACAATTATAATATTCATATTAAATGTATATTACGCGCCGATAGCTTGGGTATGATATAAATATTATTTATACTTAATTGTTTCTTTGAATATATTCATGACCGATTTTGATTTGTGCGTACTCTTGCAAATTCTCAGTGTGCAGCTCGCCTTACTATCACGGCTTTTTATTTCCAATTTCCTACAATTATTATCGATATTTCGGACAGAAAGCATTAATACTGGGATGTACAAGTTTTGACTGATAATATTTAAATTTCCATACCCGGCTTACCTCTCGCTTAATGTTACGCTATCAATTTAAATCAATACAAAGACTGTAATTTTCGATAATTGTTTTCCTTTCAAGATGAAGTGTTTGACTATGGAAGGTTGTTTTATTTATTGACATTGAAGAATGATTATGGACTCAAATATCAAAAAATTAACAATGCTATAATAAATTCAACTAATGTAACCATCATCATAATAATATAAAGACATGTGCACACGGTCTACGTCACTTGGTTTGTTTAATTTCCTCCTCCACAGAAGATCAATAAATTTAAAAGTAAATTAGCTAAGCAATGTTGGTATTGATTATTGTTTTATTACCTGATGTCATACGCCAATGAATGAATCGAATCGGACGTGAAATATTAGCCTTCCCAAACACCCAATCGGACAAGCTAATCTTACATTAGCAAAAAGTTTAAACGTAGCATAAATAGTTCTAATGACCGCTTAAAGTCAAGAGGTAATGAATGGCTGTTGAGGCGGGGAACATGTATATTTGTCAGCCTTCATCGGCTATGCTGGTGGCGCCGGCTGTTGAACGGCAGTGAAATGCGTTCATTTCTCCGGCTAGTCAACTGACCGTGTACGTAATGCCTGGTGAAGGTTCTGTCCTGACTATTGGAATTTTAATTAAAAAACAAATAGTCATGAGAGTTCACTGAGATAGTTATAATAAGTATTGGTCGAACATTTAAAGTGAATCTATTTTTTAGTTTCATTCATATTATTTTTTAAAATTTTCCAAGATTAGACTTTATTTACTTTAACTGTTATTTTAACGCACTTTGAGGACGACGATTCACTCAGTTAATTACAATTAGTTACTTTTCTAAGCGATGTCGCTAAATACTAAAGCTTTTCAAGTACCTAAGGCTATAATAAAAGATATCAAAAGTTGTAATATTTTGTGGACCAAATTCTAATAACTCTATAACAAGCAAAGCAAGTAGAAGTTAGTTACAAGGACTCAATGCGATCGCAACTAAAATAGTATCACGCGGGGAGTGCGTGCCCCAGACCCAGCCGACAGTTTAGTTTGTTCGATGCGATTTGTTGTTTTAACTTTATAAGTATTACAAAATTAAGGTTCGAAAATAAAAAGTAATAATAGCAAAATATGTATTAAAGTGATTATGATACTCGTAAACCGCGAAACTGAGACGTTTATGACGTCACTTTTGTTGTATTTTTTTCACAAATAAAGTACTGCACATTAATAATATGAATTAAATGTTCTTCTATTAGGTAATTGAAATATCGTTTAGTTCATAGCAATGATGAGGAGTACATTGATTAGGAGGGCAATGAAAACAAAAGCGACAAAAGTGACGTCAGAAACGTTTCAGTTTTGCAGTCGACCTATAGTATACTGTGCTAATTTATATGGTTATAGATCTTTATTTTTCTCAAAGAATACAAAAATATTCACTTAAAGAGAAAACAACAAATACTTACTTATAACTAATACATGCCACGTGACGTGACGTACTTAAATATAATAAATATATAATAGTAACAGTTTTTTTTAAAGTTTACACTCAACAATCCAAACAGTGACAATGACAAACATCTTTTGAATTCATTTACGATTTAAAATTAAAATGCAATTTCAATGTAAAAATCCATATTCACAATAGGGAAGAAAAATGATTAATGAAAATGCACTTACGAGAGGTATAAACAGCGATAAAACAATAATTTTGTAAGTATGTGAATGTGGGTGAATATGAACATGATGCGTTAAGTAGGTGGTATCACGTATAGGAAGTATAACCTATGTTATGGTTTTGTCATCCTACTTTTGGCTGTAAGTAGTTTTATAAGCTTGAACTGTACATAAAACATTTATTTCGTGCTGAATAAAGGTCTGTGAATAGACGCATGAAATCGACTGTCACGTTTTGAATCATTGTGGCCAATTAACTATGTAACACAATAGGAAAGTTTATTAATTTAAACACCTACAACACACACTAATTCTTTAATATGAGAAGCTATAGCATCTGTTTGTAAACAAAACCCTCATTAATGAAGTACTTATTCAAATTGCTCTTTCGTCATTTTCGCACTCAGTCTGAACCGAATACATTATCAAGGTATTTTTGTTCATAAATATTCAAATTATCAAGTTAATCCGTTCTGAATGCGCAGTAATGTAATAACCGAGCGACCGCTGCTAAAATATTAAAAGTAGTTATGTATGCGTTTTATTGTGGATTCAAGACCTTAAAAAACTGCTCCGGTTACTAACCTTATCGTACGTGGCACTCTTTTAACGTTACAATGTGCCCTTGCATTCAGAGGGGTGCATTTCTGACTTGTAACGTGGTTAAGAGTTATCGGTAAGTACTGAAAAGGTAATGTATAATGAGTAATGCGAGAGTGCAGGCGTTGCTACGCGCGCTAGGCAAGCAATCGACGAATGCGACCTTGCGCACATTTTCCACTTCATACCTCACTTCCGTTTCAATGAGACATTTTTAGGGTTCCGTAGCCGAATGGCAAAAAACGGAACCCTTATAGTTTCGTCAAGTCTGTCTGTCTGTCTGTCTGTCTGTCTGTCTGTCTGTCTGTCCGTCCGTATGTCACAGCCACTTTATTCTGAAACTATAAGCATCACATAGCTGAAACTTGGTAGGTAGGTGTATTTTGTTCACCGCTTTCCGATCCAGGTACAAAAAGTTAGAAAAAATAATATTTAAGGGGGGCTCCCATACATGAAACTAAAACCTAAAAATTTTTTTTTACTCAAACCTATGCGTGTGGGGTGTTTATGGATAGGTCTTTTAAAATGATGTTGAGGTTTCTACAACCATTTTTTCTAAAAGTGTAAGGTTTGAGATATAGACGCTTCCAAAGTGGTAAAATGGGCGTCCCCCCCCATCTAACTTTTGAACTAAGAAAGTGAAAATTTTGGAAAAAATATATGATGTAGATCTCAACAAAAACTTGCAACGAAAATTGGTTTGAAGGAGATCGAACCAGTAGTTTTTGAGATATTGCACATTTTTATCAACCGCAAATATAACTTTGTCTTTCATACAAACACTACGAAAAACAAAGTTATTTTTGCTGTCGCAATATATTGTGATGATTTCGTTAAGTGAAAGTAAGTGGACCCTGAATTCAGTTAAGGGTGGCACGGAACCCTCAGTGCGCGGGTCCGACACGCACTTAACCGGTTTTTATTGGAATCTTGAATCTGAACTATCGAAGTAACATTTAATAAGAACCCAACATGTATGCCGTCTAAAAATTTAAAGCATAAATTGGTTTGAATTACATTGCAAATAGTGTACATGTAAAGATTTGAGTATTTCCTTTAATTATTAAATTATTTGCTCTGGATACCTATTATTAACATTTACTTAGACTTGTATTTCAGTAAACTCACATGTCCACTTTATTACGGGTTTCGCAATTTCCACATATAAACATAATTTTTATTTACCAGCCACGGTGCTTATTTGTATAATGCTACCTAGACACTTGTGGTCACACACAACCGTAACAAATAGGTATAAGTTTACACTCTCTGTGTGAGACAATTGTTTTCAACATTTAACCAACTTACAAAAAGTCGAATGATAGCAAATATTATGTTAATGAGTATCAAACGCAGATAATGTCAGGGGCGCGATGTTTTTCACGCCTTCTGTAGTACGGGCACATTTGACATGCGTGCGATGGATATCTCTGCGGTTAACCTTAGGCCTGCAACACAATGACTAATGTTTATTAAAAGATTCCAATTTCTTTTATTCGTCAGGGCTATCTGACATCAATGATCTTTTACATACGTACACTACAGCTTCCGCACTGTCGTTTCACATGGATGCTATGGTCTGTATTAATTTACGGTAGAACATGAGATTCTGAAATATGTACATGATACATACTTTAAAATTTTAAAGAAGGTGCAGAGACGGGAGAATATACGACGTAATATACGACCAATGTGGGTCTCAAAACACATAAGAATAATTAAAACGAGCTCTTAAGTTTACATTCTTATTTGAACACCTCACGCAGCACCTAAGTGATGTTAAAGTAGACATAAGACGAAAGGTATGTTACGAGTTTGTTTCAGATTGTTGATGGTTTGATTCTTGACTAGACAAATCATAGCTGAGAGCATAGTCGCCAATGGATCAAGCTCACACATAAGATGTCTGGAGGACTTTGAAGATTTTTGGGGTGTGCATATTTTAATATTGCATAACATTTAATATCCACGTTCGGCTACAAAGAGCAGCCTAAGTAAAGTCGCTCATGCGTAAACTTAATATCATGTGACGGCCCATATTGGTCTCGTTCTAACAAGATCGTTGTATTCGTAAATCGTTCAAGGCTAATGTCTGAACTAAGTGAACTAGTTAATAACGAGGTTTGCAAAGGTTTATGCATAGATAATTTACAAATAATAAGTAGATATATAAAAAATCACAGTTTTTCACTGAAATTCGCAGCTACACGTCAAACAGCTAAATGGTAGGATAACTTAGTAGATTTGTTTCTAGATACTGACTGTTAACACATTTATTCAATTGCGACTGGTCATTGTAAAATCCCATGAGGTAGATATTTATTCTTTAGAAAGAACGCCCTGAGGTATATGTACTTTTATAAACCCTATTTTAATGTCATGACAAAATAATTGGCTCTCGATTTGTTAAATGTAAACTATTCGATGGAGTCGCTAGATCAGTGTTCCGCAAACTTATAATATTAGGTAAGTACATCTAAGGAAATGATATTTTTAAGGCAAACTGCAAATAAAAAATCAGTTTCTAAGTAATGTTCTTACCCCCGAAAAAATAAGGTTACAGCCTTACTTTCCCGAGGCACAGCAACAAATGACCACGGTACACCAGTGTGCCGCGATACACACTTTGCGGAACACTGGGCTACATTACCCTTTCCACGAGAACCCTTTTGGTTTTCAAAGGATGGTTTGAAGCAGACGCACTACACAAAACAAAGTTCCTACACTATCTTTAGAAACTAAATTCATAACATAAACAAATGGTTTTCATTGACATATTTACGAGAAACATTAGTGCAATGGAATATGCTCGCAGTAAAAGGAGAGGCATGAAATGTGCCGATGAGATCACTCTTTCATTCATCGCGAATAGGGTGATGTTGGAATCAATCGAGATTGCTACGGACGGGAGTTTCCGTAGCTCGTAGCATTTTTGTTTTCTTTTTGAGATAATAGGCGCTGCTACAAAACAGAACTGACACTATGTAGAGTTTGGAATAGTTTCTGTTTTTATATAGGATATTGGTTCAGCAGTAATTTTGGGTCATTTTGATCATGGATTTTCATGGTAAACTACGGCTCAATTAATTATGGAGTGTATAGGATGTCATTAAATTGTGTCTTTTCTTATAAATGAATGGCCACTTTACGTCTACTTTATCCATCTACCAAATATCCTAAAAGGTAACCCACTTCAGTTTAGATTTAATCAATGTAATTGTCTAAGGAAATCGTTTTTTTTATATGAAGCAATTTCATTCGTCATTGCTGCTTCTAACTCAAGTAAGTACATAAGTTTAGTAGTGGTTAGTTTAGTTAGTAGTACTTATTTAACTTTATTTTCAATGTCTTGTTTTAACTTGGTGGTAAACTTTATTGCTAAAGTAGCTTGCATCTCTGTGGTTTAGGGCGTTAGAGAGTTCTCGTTCTCGAGTGGTTCCCTCATCACGTTCCCTGCACCAGAGCAGCGTGACTGGCGCAAGGTCGCCGGGTCAACTGTCGCCGGTGACACATGGGAATTTAAATTGGCGAATCACGCGTCTATGGTAATCGGACGGGGAGCAAGTTATGCGGAAACGCAAATTAGATCAGCTTTTGAAAGCTTTATTGTTTATAATTTTTTGTTAATTGCCAGTTGTATGATTAATAATGTATTATGTTTGAATTAAGAACTCGACTGAGTTAATGCGTTGATCAAATTGATTGGCAATTTGTCAGTTTTTAAATTAACAGATGAGTATTTTTAAAATCGTTCCATAGAACTGCATCGGATACTGCCCGTTGTAGCTGCATTCATCCAAAGTTCTTTTTCTTCTCTTGCCAGAGAGTTAAGCTAAACTAGAATCTTGGTAATGGTTTAACCTTATAGTTATGAACTTGTAGTATATTTATTCAGACTGTGAAAGTGAAACTGTGAGCCAGATTGATTTAGGTATCTCAGTTATGACAAAGTTAGTTTCAGTGTGACAGCATTGATTAATACTATTCTAGTTTGGAATTAGCATCGCACTGGTTGTATTGTAGATTAAGTTATAGAACAGATAAGTATCAAGTCAGCCTAGCTGGGTTAAGAGGCCACTGAGTTGTCTAACTAAGACTAATTATTTAGTTTTTGGCTATTAAAGAACTTTATTGCACAAATAACAGTGTATAAAAGGTGGGCTTAAAGCTAAAAGCATTGCAAGCTATAGTTATGCCTACAGGTACGGTGAAGTGTATTACGTGAAATATAAGAAGCCTATTTATGGTACCTAATTAAAGTTTTATCATTAGATCTAAAAACTATTAATAGCACTTGTTTTTTATGATGACGCGGGGAATGGTCAACCCTCGTTCCGTCCCGGCTTCGTTATCCAATTGTCAAAGATAAACCTTTATCATGGAGTTCAGAATATACATGCTGGTAGTAAAAGCTAGCCCACGCCTGGGCGCGACCGCTCGCAAGGCTACTTCCCAGCTGCTTAGCACACCAAACTGGTCTGGCTTTATGCATGGATTATTACTTTATTTCGAACTGTAATTCACTAGTACTTCTGGTCTGCATATTTTCGGCCAAAATAGTAATTGTGCTAGCTATTAGTCAGCCCGCATTAAAATTTTTGTGCAGCGAGCTCCAAAATCTTTGCGACTAGGAGCTCTATTTTTGAATCACTCGCTTCAAGATGATGAGTGTTTTTCGTTTGAATTAAAAGTAAACGAAAATAACTCGTTTTCGAACGAAAATCACTCGTGATCTTGACGCGAGTGATTAAAAAATAGGGCTTTTAAGGTAGGAATATACTACTCATCGGTACATATACATTTACAGTCTTTTTGTACATTGATCGGTTTACGAGCGAACATCTTATTTTTTGGGCCATCCCCTTTCACTTTTTTTACCCATTAAAGTAAAAAATAGTAAAACTGACTAGAACGAGGCGTGCGCGGGGTATCGTGGTTATCTAACTAAGATAAGTTCACTTATTCAAGCCATATCCTACTTATTCCTCTGTGATAGTGGTTCAAAAGAAGCATATGTGGGCAGTTTTACAAAACAATTGCTTTATTGTAAACCTTAAATAAAATAAACTGAGAAACTTCTCTAATTAGTAGTTACCATTAAACATTAAGTGGGCCAGAGTGCAATCGCGTGCAAGGCCGTTGCAGCGCTGCAGCTCAGATGCGCTGACAGTCACAGGGGAAGTTGCGTCCACGCCAATTACGCGCTTAGGAAAGATACCGGCTTGTTATTTAAGGCTAAACTAGATCGTGTAGCCTTTGTTGGCAGCACGATTTAATAAACTAATTAGTATATGCATTAGGTCATAGGCCGCTAGCTACTAATTTGGTAGGTACCTTACTTGTATGGTAGTTTTTAATCATACGAGGTTTCCGGTTACTAAAAGTGATGACTCAAAGTTTCATGCTGATAGATGAAGTTAAAGAATGTAATCATCATCATAAGATTAAATAAGTAACTAAAAATTCGTGCAAGGGTAGGATTTGAACCCACGTTCTCGGCAAACCCGGCCAACGCTCTTTCCAACTGACCTATATCATCATCTCTCTTATTCCGATTGTTACATTGTCCTTACAAACTTATTTACATTCATATGACATATAATTTTTCACATAAGCTGTCTTCTGTAGTAAAATAGTTGATGTCTTCGCAAGTCCCAACTTAGTCGTCAAGTACTGTAAACGTAGTTGAAACTTGGAATTTGATTTACGAGTTTGGCACGCATGTTTCTGCATAGCATTGGGCTGGTTAAGCACAAGCGCCGGGCAGCCGCGACAGACGGGAAGTTGCATCGACAAGCGCGGGAACAAGTATCACTAGGACTGAACTACATTTAATACAAAATAGTGACGTCATCGCCTTGATATACCCTCTGACCAATCGGATTATCGGACAGCTGGAAATTGGGAAGTCCTTAATCTATTTGTTGAAGGTGTCTTTATGACGATGTTTTGGTGGTCATTGCATCACCATGCTTTTTAATAAAATTCTGATGTAGGTAGGTGTCCGTGTTGTTAATGCAGGAGTTCATTCTTCTAGGTTGAAATACAACGGGAGATGCATATTACGTATTTGCATCTCCCGTTGTATTTTAAGGCGAGAATATGTACAAATGACATAAGTTCAATAAAAAAATAGTATAAAAGTACGAGTATGATAAGAAAACCATATCCATTTACGAGCCAAAACATTGAAACAAATCAGTTGGGGTGTCAACAAAATAAAATTAACAAGCTATAAACTACTTACTAAATTGTAAATAATAATAATAATAAGAAAAAAGCTATAAGAGACAATTGATGGACGTAATACCAGTGTGTGTATAGCTTTATTGGTCTGTTGAATTAAATCAGGTCTGGCGTTCATTTAACGATTTCGTAGCGTGAATTATTTTTGCATAAAATCTGTGGTTTGCACAAACGCGTGGGCGGGACCGCCTGCAAGGCCAGAGGACTATATTAGCTACATAACAAAGGGAGAAAAGCAAGTTCAAGCACAAAGCTAAAAACAAACTGCTATGTGAATTTTATAAAGAAAGGATTGATCTAGTATATTTTTCTGGGTATTGTCGTCACTCGATTTCTCTCAAAACATCCGGAATTCTATTTCTGAATCACTCTACATTAATGTTCGAAAATCGAACAATAATCAACGAGACAGACGTGTCAAGTGATAGACGTCAAATGACACGTATAATTTTGAAAATAGTTCAGATTTTGGACTAGGCGACTAGGCTGTTTCTTTTAGGATGTAAAGTAAATCAGTCCGATTGCGCTCGGAAAATTATGAAGGGGGGCTAATAGCCTGCGTCGCCGACGGCAACGGATGTGGCACTTTAGGATTTTTATCACGAGACAAAGTCAACACACTGTTAAGATAATTATCTGCTAGATAGCAAGAAAAATATTAGTATTTGCACTCCGGTAAAAAGATTCGTGTTTGTCAATAAGTAAATCTACAGATAAGCTTTTGACAGAAAACCTAAGTAATGTAAGGTGTAGTGTAAGGCAGCTAAAGTCCATTAGCTGCCTTTTACACTACACTTGTTAACACAATTGTGAAGTGAAATTCAAATATGAACATTATAGCAAGTATATTGATAGTTAAATTTAGATTGTTGCATTATGTACAAATCAATAAATGTGCTACTCTGCACTGTGCCCGATCTCTTTTGTTTGGTTCAACTTTATGATAGGATCAAATCTCGTTCGTATTAACAGCCGTTCTATAAACTACGTAAGACGGATTGAATATAGTTAAAGTATATGCAACTTGAACTTGATCGCCGCAAAAGAATTACTGTGGAATGTCAATCGCCTTCTAAAAAGAGGCGAAAGGAAATGCGTCAGTACACTGTATCGTTCGCCTGCGCACACGGCAGACACTCATAACGAGTTTTTTTTAAACATTTCGGCCTATATAATAACTAAATGAAATATGATAAAAACTCTGGAGCTCAATTTTTAATCACTCGCGTCAATATTCCGATTGCTTTTTTGTTCGAATATTAATTAAAAGTCAACGAAAATCACGCAAAACATTACTACATGTTGTAACTATCTTTTTTTCAATAACTCCTGTGTGGATTACAATTCGAACCCTAAATAAAGAAAATCACACGCCATTTTGTCGCGAGTGATTCAAAAATAGGTCCCCAGTTACTTTAGCGGACTGTCTGTTTTCTTACGTACCTACAAAAAATATCGAATATCATGTTTCTGGTTACAGCACAGTAAAGCTTTAAGTGTAATATACTCCCGTTGCATAAAAAATAATTTTGAGTTTGCTACTGTTTACAATTATTAAGCCACGCTGCACAAATGCAAATCAATTCTTAAAGGTCAATTTTGATTAGGCACAATAGACAACCTAAATTACGACTGTATCCATAATTCAACCTGCTGCTACTGGCTGACGAATAAAAAATCACTCGCCTTCATGCTAACTACTATCTATGTCGTGGGTTAATCGCAGAATTTGGCCGATCGAGATCTGCCTAGGCAAACTATCAACAAAATACATGGCAGTATTTCTTGATTTGTTTGGCTTAACTTGCTTGCTACTAATCTTTACAATTTTTCTAGCATGCTTAAAAAGATCTTGTGAGTTATTAGAGTACCGCATTGGAAATTAATTCATATTGACTCCTTTAAGCTGTCTCAATCTCTCCATTTCTCATAGTTATATTATTATTATTCCTGCAGTACATGTTTTTTTTTGTTTCGGCCAAATTATGGAATGTTCTTTCTTTATGTGCTGTTGCTGCTTTGTAATTTACAGTCGATCACCCTAGCTACTAGCTCAACAAATTGCCTGCGACATCCCCATCGGTTGATTTATTGCGATCGTTATAAAGATACAGCTAATCTGTTGGTTTACGTGCATTCTTTGGCGATGTAAGTAATGTGTTGCTTATATTGCTTTGTAACCTCTATATAAAAGTACTGGGCCCCTATTTTTGAATCACTCGCTTAGATATGGCGTGTGATATTCAATGTTTAAAGTCGAATTTTGGAATAAAAACCAGTTGTAATCTACATAAAAATGTTTTGAAAAATCATTGCTCAATTTTGTGAGTACTCACGTCTAGATTTTGAGTGATTTCCGTTGATTTTTAATGTGTTTTCGAACGAAAATCACACGCCATATCCCAAGCGAGTGATTCTAAAATAGGGACCCTGGGTGTGGGCTACATATTGAAAAGATAGAGGCACATAACACAATGACACTTGTGACGAGAGATTGATTGCTGATAAGACACTTAATTAAAAGTCTTGTATTTATTATTAAATTGATTAATTATTTCTGTTAGGATTTTTGCTATAGTTTAGATGTCATTGAGTTGGTGGTATGAAATTATTTAACACTTTTACTTTACTGACCTAATAAGTAGTTTTTTGTATTATGTAGTACAATGAGCCCCTCCTCCCCTCCCCTAACACATGCGCCTAGCTTTAAAAAATGCTGTGAGTTAAAATAAAGATTTTTTTATTTGTGAATTTGAATGAGCAGCGAACGAATATCTACATTAGACTAGAGGACATATTAAGTTATATACTTTTGAGTAATTAAAGATATTTAAACCCAAAAGTAGGTACATTCTTTAGCTGGACAGTTTTGGTTCGTATGACAGGCTTTTGCAAAGTTTACCTTCTTTCTATATTTGTAACAGAGTTGTTATCTCGGTATAGTGGTATTACAACACAATAATTATGGCTTATTAGTGTTTTGAATTCTCAAAGCTAACTTAACGCATAGGGCATATCGTTTAAAAACCATATTTCATCGACGAAACATGCGCTGTATTTTAGTTACTTTGGTGTATTATATTTTATTGAAATAATAAAAAGTGAAGTGAAAAAATAATATTCCGCCGGCTATAAAAAATATATATAAATTATATTGCTGTTTTAGTTTTTTACGAAACGTTACATATTATGTTGATATCAGTAAGCTGACAAAAGTAAAAATAAATAAAATGTTATATAATTGTTGGTGTGATTTGGTAACTTAGGTACTTACCTACTTACTAGCTCATATTATGGCCAGGGGCGCTCATTAGTTAAATTATAAGTTCCCTGGATCGATCACAAATCGCTATGTATTTATGGCAGTAGTATCTTGATCTCAAAAGAAACACGTTTAAATGTAATAAGTAGTATAGAGTTACTACCTACTCTAAATTGGCGCTTTTATTGCCGTATATATTTTGACTGCTAATTTAGCTATCTCTTCCGTACTAACAAAAAGGCCATTTGATATAAAATAAAGTATGTGATATGAAAAAATTAATGAATAAATTGGTTTGGGTATACATTAATCATATTACGATTTCAAAAGGTTTACATTAGCGAAATCTATTTCAGGATGTAAATCAATTCTTTTTTGTCCATTTCTGTCATCAAACGCATACTTTGTTAATGATTTTTTAACCAACTTTTTATTATATGATCTTTTTTAGGGTTCCGTAGCCGAATGGCAAAAAACGGAACCCTTATAGTTTCGTTAAACAAAATTCTATTTTGTTTAATCAAACCTATGCGTGTTGGATATCTGTGGATAGGTCTTTTTAAATGACATTGAGGTTTCTTTAACCATTTTATCCTAAAACCTAAAACACATGATGTAGATCTTAACAACAACTTTCAACGAAAATTGGTTTGAACGAGACAGTTAGTTTTTGAGATATAACACACTTTCATCAACCGCAAATATAAAACAAAGTTATTTCTGCTGTCAAAAAATATTGTGATATTCTGGCTAGGTGGAAGTGATTGGATCCCGAATTCAGTTGAAGGGTGGCACGAAACCCTCAGTGCGCGGGTCCGACTCGCACTTAACCGGTTTTTATTTCTAACAGAATGTACTTCATTCTACGAGTACAACATCGATGGTTCCTCTAGCTAGTTTAAGATGTCAAATTACCATTGATAGTATAATTAACGACATCAGATATAGTGATAGATCAACATGATTTCGATTATTTTCACCTGGACCGCCTTGAACTTATTTAACTTCGTATTCAAGTAATTATTAAATTAAGTATATTAATATGGAACTGACATCATGAACAATTTTTGTACTCCATGAATTGATGACACGGTCAACTTGCAGTACGAATTCGAAATTCAAATTTTAAAGAATACTTACATCACAATCTTGTCGTCGTATCTTACAGAAAGGTAAATATAAATAAGTGTCGTTGCATTTGTTCCCGTGTGACCATTAATTTACATTTTTTGCTTGGCATAGCTTCTTGATACGTAGTAGTAACAACTCACTAAGTGCAAATATTATCAATTCCGCTGAATTAAAGTTTATTGTTAATTACTTTGCCCACGCTTAAAACTTTTTTTTGCGTAAAGCCATATCATAGGTAATATAACAACATCAAAATACTCATTACAACGAAATCGGACCATTTAAATTCATGATGTTGCGACCTTCCGCCGATCCTTAAGATGTCTGTCTTGGGCATATTTAAGCACTGCCGATAATTAAATTTCGGCTTCCTTTAAAAAAACTTTGGTATGTCGAAATATCACAGTCACTACTAACGCAACATCCTTCCTTTACCCATAATTTTGTACACACAAATACCATTCTATCGATACATAAATAACTCAGAGACGTGTAATTAAGTACTGATTAGATTATATGTCCACAGTAACATGTTTATTAGAGATCACCTAGTTTGTTTTGTGGATGCCAATCGCTGGGGGCTACTGTAAGTAGCGAAGGTTAATTGTTTTATTGGTACGGAAGATAGATTACACTAATAAATAAAAGAAGGAGTAATTATGGTTGTTTTAGCCACGCGAGGCCGTGTTATTTGATTGAATTGATTCAGTGTAGTTATTAATCATGATTCATCGATACTTTTGGTTCGGCTTACGCCCGCAATCCGAGGAGTGAATTAATAATCGTAATTCATTTATTTATTCACCGTTTCATATTTTTGGCACAAGTTCTTTTTTTATAAGAAAGTGAAAAGGTTTTGAGCAGGGGGCAGCATAAAGGGTTCCATTGACCTTAATAAATCTAAAAAAAAACAGATAAGCTGTTTATTTAAATTTATATTGTTTCATAAAGAACGGACTTTTCTGCGTAAAGGTGAGAGAGATCTTAATTTGCAAGGCGTCGTAAACTCCGTCCTGACGTATATGCCAAGTTTATTCATATCTATCTGTAAGTGAAATAAATTAAAGAGGATCATTTATATTAATAAACTGAAATTACACTTTGCTTCGCTATAAATAAAGGTGGAATTTCGACCTCCATCCAATTTTATTATTGCCCAAATATGGTTTGCTCATGGCTTTGCGTCTGTACGATTTCGGGCACAAAGTAATTGTAATTATTGGTAATTATGCTTATTTTGAAGATAATTTTCGGTTTTGCAAAGAAAAAAAAGTGATCCTATAAGGGTTCCGTTTTTTCCTTTTGAGGTACGGAACCCTAAAAATACCTTTAACCAAAACGCAGTTAATTGATAAGGTTTAAATTGTAATGATAGACATTTATGGAGTAGGTATTTTTTTTAAACCTCTGATATTAACAATTTTAGTCCTAAATCAGAATTTAAGAATCATAATGTTTTGATATTTTAATTGTTTATTGTATGTATTTAGTCTTTAATTAAGTTATTTATTTTATGTGTCTGTATTGTTGCCTGAAAATAATGATTATTTATTTTGTTTTAGGTATTATTCATTATTATATTATGTATGCCAAAAGTTAAGTAAAGGCTAACTTATACTGCCATTTGACATACTCTATTTAAATGAAGGTAGGTAGCAAATAGGTTCTCAATTGAAATTGTAAATTCACCAAAAAAAAACTTAACGAAATCACATTCATGTTTGTGAATGGTTCAGTTGTTTCTTATCGTTTCCTTACTACATGCAACGTATAACATTTCTCAAAGTTGTTGTTTAAAACGTTTTGTAAACTGTTTCTTCATTCTTAAAATACGAGTCGTTAGGTTTTTGAGAGTAACTGCCAATTGAAATGGTGAAATACCTCTTTAAATTGTAGGTTGATTGAGTGTACTTATATCTACAAAACATTTGAAAAATTCTGATGTTTTTAGCATTGAACTACTATTACTAGCGTATGGTACTGACATCACGAACAAATTTTTTGCTCCATAAATTGATGACACGGTTATAAATCAACTCGTAGTAGAAATCATAATTCGAAATTAAAATTTTCAAAGAAAACGTCACAATCTTGTCGTCGTTTTTGCGGCACATTTTTTGCGTGGCGTAGCTTGTCTATACGTAGTAGTAACAACTCACTGGTATTTAGGGTTCCTTAGGCAGTAGGACAGATTAAAAACGGAGTGGATCGCAGTTGTTTGAAATAAAATCTTTTTAATTTTATTATATTTTAAAATACTTTTTGCAACAGTTTCTCTATGTATTTAGTCTGCTTAAGTATGACATTTATAATGATGAAAGTGTGCTACTCATGTGCTTATCTATTTCATAAAGAACCCACATTAAAGTTGCATTGTCTGACAAATAATTACCTATTTATTTATAGGAAACTTACCGAATAAACAATATTTTATCGTGAAATCGGCCTAACACAGTGTCGGGCCCATTCACAAGAATAAAATAAGCATGACAATAAGTTAATAGCACAGATTTACTGCCACTAATCCGATTTAAAGCTATTTATGCGATTGGCCCGACTCGAATCACGACTTTCGCAGACATAGACCTTATTAGATGACGCAAGTCACTCCGACTTTATAAAAACCATGCGTGACAGCAGCCGTTACAACATAAGCGATGCTACGGTATAAAATCTTCATCCAATATACCTTACTAACTGGATTGAACGACAATTATGAAATATTTTTAAATTGATTGATCCAGTGGTGGTGAAGCTTGAACTTAAAAATACAGGCTGAAAATATACAGGGTGTTTGGCGAGACGATGTAGATATTTATGGGGCTGATAGAGGACACCATTGCAATCATTTTAAGTCATGAATGTTATGATGATAAGTGCGATAACTTTTAAGTTATCGTCAAATATTATCAGTTTTTTTTAAAACGCACTTAACTATCACCATAACATACATGACATAAAATGATCGCATATCCTGGGGCCAGAAATCTTCGTTGACGTCTTCCTGACGTGTTGGTTATTAACATCCGCGTCATCTACACAGATTCTTCAATCTGATATGGCAGAGTAAGAAATTGGTATAGAGTAGGCAACCTTGTGACACTTGACTTCAATTTGTGGTGTTCTCCACGTTTAGATATTGGTCCAATAAGAAACGTGATTTGGGAGATACTATATTTTGGTTTAAGGTAGGTATTTTTTAAGGAATTGAATATGACTTTGTTTGCAATGGTTTAGCCTCGGGAGTTAAATAAATAATAATAAATAAGTATATTTATTTTCCTTCACGAAAATAGGTATTACATGTTTGATATTGGTTTCAATTTTAATTAGGCATGTACATGCACGAGTATAATGTAATACTAGATCTTGTGAGGGACTGGGCCCCTATTTTTTAATCACTCGCTTGGATATGGCGAGTGATTTTCGTTCGAAAACGATTTTTTTTCTATGACTTTTGACACTACGTCGAACGAAAATCACTCGCCATCTTGAAGCGAATGATTCAAAAATAGGGCCCCTGTTGCCTGAAATAGTTACACATAAAAGTTGTTTCAATAAATAGATGTAATGGTTCATTACTACTTTTGTGGATAAGCAGCGTGGTTTAGCCAAAAAATAAACATTAAGGGCCAGATATTCCATTTTTACGATGTTTCGATTGAGTTTAAACATGGAAACACTAATTATTTAAATCTCGAATCTATATATGTTATAGAAGAAGATTACTAGAAAGCTGGATTGTGGTTGGAAACACGATTGTAATTACTTTGCTCGATAATAATTGCCTCAGAAGTGGGCCCCTTTTTTTTCGTATTTTCTATGTAGTTTTCAAATTATTGGACTTATATTTATGAAAATCACATATTTTAGTAGGTAATTCCATTCTACACATATACATGTTAAAATGATTTCAAAATGTTTGTTATTTAGATCAGAATAACGAAATATCTAAAAACACTTTATTTGACCTATTTCGACTTTTTTGATCTTGATTTGCTCAAGCTACACAGATGTGAGGAACAGAGGATTATAAGAATATACATTTTGACCACATAAGTGAGATCTCAGCTATGAATCAAATGATTTTTTTTTAGTTTTTATCGGTGTTATGTTCAGGCAAAGAAAGGTCCATTTTTTTCATTAGTCTGTATTCTTTCTTACAAGCAGCAAATTCTTCCAATTGTATTTTTAAGATTACTTTAGACACCAAAGATGTTTAGGGCGTCCAATCGTTTTTTTCCAGTTTTATTAACATTTTCATTCATAAAACACTGATTTAGTGATTCTCACACTTGTGACGATGGTGATTCGCGCAACGACTTTGACGCAACAGTTGATCGTCGTGTCATCTCTGTTCTATACATGCAAGCAGAAATAGCGCTATCTTTTTATTCAAATGACAAGCACGAGATACCATTTCCTCATTCCCCTTGACGCCACTGCGAACGCTGGACCTATGTCAATTTTTGCAATTTTATTTGCGTACTTAATTACGTAAAACACCTAAGAACTAATAATAGCTAATTTCGCCGCGCCGCGTCACGCTCAGTTGGATCAGCACCAGTCATATACTAATCAAAGGTCGCGAGTTCAAATCGGGGGTATCATGAATATTTTTCTACATAGTCACAATATTTTTTTAGAAAACGAAATAAGTATTTATTTTAATTTTTGGACATTTTAACATTTAGAATAAAAAAAATTAAAAATAAAAACTAATTAAATTTTTAGTTTTTTTTTTAAAGTAGCAAATCCTATTAAAAAAACTACATAACAATGAAAATAAATTTCAAAAAGAAAATTAGTATCAAAAACATCATCACCATGCGGATAAATCTCCTCAATGCCATGAGGATGGAACCCCCAACCTCTACGTGTTAAGCAAAATAAAAAGAGAAAGGCTGTAGCGACATATATAATTGTTGTGAATCAATGAACTATATTTTTGTACCAATCGTAGAGATGAATCCGTTTCTATAGTAACAGTATAAACAAAAAGCATAAAACACGCATGTCAAATTATTGTAGTTTTGAACATTTTCTCTATTTGGAAAAATCAGAGCTAAACCATAACTGTAGGTTTAGCAGTAATCTCAAATGCTAAAGCTGTGCCCTGGTGACTCTAGTATATTGGAGACGAGAAAATATTATATGAATTTGAGGGAGGGAGAAAATTATTAGGTGATAGGTCTATATTAATTTTATTTATTTATTTACATCTAGACTCCTGTGACAAAATACAAACATTGGAGGTTAAGTTAAGGTCGGTCTAGCTCTCTTCGTGTATGGAACTCAGGTTTCCATGTTATTTACGTACGTACGTACACATTTTCTGAATCGTGTAGTAATAATGCATTGACTATCTATCTCTTATTTGGTGACATGGACTTGAGCGACGAACATGGAGATTACTCAGTATAATCCAATTATATTTGCATTCAGAAATGTCAAATCTGAATAATTTTTTCAATTTTGTTCTGTCGAAAATGTGTGGAGACTGTCTTAATTTTATTTTTATAACCGTTCCTCAAATTGCTGTTACTGAATATCCAAAACAACTTTGGTGTTTGTGACACATAATAATTCTATTAATCTTGTAGTTAGCGCCAAATGGCGCTTCGGGGTCACGAAGGGTTCCGTACCATTATCTATGAAAATGGCATAAACATCATATCTGTTGTCAGGGAGTCCCATACAAAAGATATGAAGTCCTAATAATGGGGCAGCCCCTCATTATTATCATTATCAGAGTAGATAAGTTGTATGAGAGCAACCTGAAAAAAAAACTGTTTTTTAAGTTTTTGTTTTTTCAACGGCAACATGAATACATCCTTCCTGAAAATTTCAACTGTCTTACTATCACGATTCATGAGAAAAACCCTGGTGTTGCCCTTTCGGTGTAGGAACTCATGCTCATCATAATTCATTCCTTGTAGGGAGGTGTCTCAAAAATATTTTAAAATACATATTTTAGGCGGTGTGATTAGGATATAAAGAAACCCATGCCAAATTACAGTTTTATAGTAAAAAAGGTCTATAAGCTAGACTACAAAAAGTCAAACATGGCAAAACCATATATGGTTTATCAAAGTAATTGTGTGGGTGCGGTGCTCTAATTAACAAACCTAGACACTTGAAATTTGGCATCTAGCTAGGTAATAATGTGTAAGCGAAGGAAAAAATCTGAAAACAAAAGAAAGTTTTTTAATTGTAGGGTCTGAAACCGTTATAATTAAGTGGATGGAAGCTTGCACAAAATATGTATTAATGATTTATGAATAAGCAAATAAATATTTCTATAAAAAGTTATGATATCCCAACAAAAACATCAATGTGAAAAATGATAGCCAAGTTCAATGCTCAGTATATTTGATAGTGAACTTCGCCGAAAAAAGTATTGCATCTAAATGAGAGATTACTACTAACTACTTTTGCCTTACTATTTTCTTACTTTCTAACACATGATAGTCAAGTCATTTTTATAGTTCAGGCTGATATTAAGCGAGTATTTTAAGCGTGGTGTAGGTGACCTCGATAGTAATTACTTTAAACCATTAATTTACTTGAACCATTTCACGGGACATCCAAAATATACGCGGGCGACGTCGCGGGAGACGACTAGTAAATAAAAAACTTTGATATTATTAAAGGATTACTGAAACGATAAAGAAACCTTTGTCTTTAATTTAGCTTTCCATATTTGTAATGTTAAACGGAAGCGTGAAACATACTGCGCAGACCCTAGATAAACTGGGAACAGGGCAAGAGAATGATGATGATGATTTGAAATGTTATGAATTTCAGTGTGTAAAAAAAAACCATGACAAAATTCTCGTGATGGGTGAACTTTGACTTATATACCTACTGGTTTGTACGGAACCCTAAATTTGAAGTGCCATATCTGTAATGGTCTTCAGTCATCATCAATTGATTGGAAGACTGATGGAAGATAGTAGTGAGACTATAACTGTGTCGACAAAAAGGATCTTAATATAAACCACCTAAATGTTATTACATTACATTTCCTACACCTATGAGTTGGCTGGAAGAGGTATCTTTTAGGGATAAGCCCACCTTTGTTCACATTGTGACTTCTTGTACCTATTTTCTGTACATCTTATAAGTGCAATAAAGAATATAATAAATGTTATCGGATATTCTTTCTTGTTTTTATAATGGTTACAGGTTGCTGGCATAAAGTGCTGACCAGTCGTGTGAGAATGAAATGCCACTCTTTGCGTTCCTTGTTCTTTCGATAAACGTTTAGACTAAAAAGCATGTATGGTGTACTAAAGAAACAATTTTGTAAAAGTTCTTAGGGGTTCTGCTAGATGGCGTGGGTATGTTACTTACAAAAGCGCATGAAGTATCTTATTCAAGAAAATTTTGTTCCTTAAATAAACACTAGATGGCTTAATTATACACGAGATTTCTAAGACAAAGTTGACAGAAAAAGTTTTGTGCGGGGGTGCTGGTGGGGGAAGCGCCCCGCACTTTTAACAAGGGGGCGGGGCTTATGAGATATTTTGACGGAATAAGACGGCCTTAACGGCTCTCTACCTATGACATTATGGGCGTGCTATTAGGATAAATTTTTGATTAACAAGTTGTGACAACTTTGTTGCGAAACTTGTTTATTTTGCCATAAATCTTTGTAAGCGACTATCAAAGCCGAAACAAAGGATTATGGTTTCCATTTATTGCAAATAAATTATACTACAAAGCTTATTATGTCATTAAGTTAATAAACATTGTCTAATAGGCTTTAACCAGCTTAAATTCTTCTAGTCTAAGAGCAGACTGCATAAGAACCAATGTATTTATAAGTCCGAGTTAGATAACCAATCATATCAAAGATCAACCGTATAAGTTGACCTCAGGAAAAACCAAAATCTAGAGTTTGAAAATACAATAGTTTGCAAAAATATAGAAATTACACGTTTCATGATTTATTTCAGTTCCTTTACTAAAATTAAATTGCTTATAGTATCTCTTGCACTTGTTATCACGTAAATTAAGATTATGTGAATTTGCGAAAAATTTCATTTGACTATCTCAATAAGAGCTACTAATCCGACTTCAGTAAATCAACAGAAATAAGCTTTCAAATATTTTAATTCGTTCGTTACCCTTGTTGTTCATTTGTGTTTATCTTAGCGAACTTAAATTCTGTAGATTCGTATTCAGGAGGTACCTATGTAAATAGTATTAAAAATACTAAAGGTTGATGGTAAAGATGAAATGTAAGTAACGTCTCTATTTATAAGTCAATCATCTGTAAAATAGGATTTATTTTAATGATATCCCCCTTTTAAAGTTTCATAGCAGTTGCGCGCGTCAACATGATCATTCAGCTCTCGGCCTATGTTAAGGGCACTATTAACAAAACAATTAATTTCGTGAACATTGTTTAATTACTTGCACCTGAGTCCGGGATTTGAATGGCAGATAAATTCCAATCTATTTGAGTGATGTAAAGCAAGATAAATTAATGTATTCTTGGTACCCAGCAAGTCAATCAAATAAACCTCGGAGAGGTACTTAAGGGCATCGGTTTGGCAATATCTTGCAAGTAATAATAGTTGACTTTTTTATATTTAAATGCATTTTCAGTCGTGGTTGTTTTGCTGTTTTTAAGGTATCTGCCTAAATGACATGGCGAATTCATTTGATTACCTATGTAATTAGACTGTTCGAAATGGCAGAATTAGGTGGATCGAAATAAGTCTGGGTAAATTGCGATTTTATTTTACTTGCAAATATTAGGCCAATACTAGCCACTGGTTCCTAGCCTGCTTATTTTTTTAATACCATACTTACTGCTAATTTTGAAATTTCATAATACACTTATATTTATTTTACATCAAAGTTATAGCAAGGACTTCCCCTATTAAACACGACCAACGACGTATGTTTGGTGTGCCTGTCAGGTGAACATGACTTAGGCGGGAATCGAACTCCGCTATACATGACGGCTGAGGTGGTAAACATAGGTGAGTTCATGTTTTTAACACAAAGGTAATGTTAGACACCAGCCAAGGAAGTAAAGTAAAACTTTACACTTGTTTTAAGTATTTGAATCACTAAAATGTTTTATTAACAGAATAGTCTCCAACGGAATGTCAGGCTTCTCTTTCTTTATTAAAACTTTTATCATTAACGAAAGCAGTAACGGTAAGCCTGGGGCCCTATTTTTGAATCATTCGCTTCAAGATGGCGAGTGGTTTTCGTTCGACGTAGTGTCAAAAGTCATAGAAAAAAAAAGGTTTTCGAACGAAAATCACTCGCCATATCCAAGCGAGTGATTCAAAAATACCCTATAACCCTGGTTGGTTTTGATTTTATTTAATTTTAATTTTGTCTTGTGCAGGTACAGTTCCTATTTACCTAGGTGTATGTTATTATTTAACTATTTTGGTTGTCTAGGTCTAGGCCAAATACCGGAAATGTCATTCATGCGTATAGGTACTCAAGCAAATAAAAAACAAAATGAAAGTCATTTAGCAAACGGAATAACACATGTGCTGTGTTTGGTACATACAATTAAATACTTATAACGACATGTCAAGGTCAGGCACTGGTTTCTAGATAATTTGACAGTCACGGTTCACTAGGCCACGTTGTTCTTTTGTTTTCTTTCCGCTTATTACACCAGAATAAGCAGCGATTAGATGTTACATTATTCGGTTTGTAAGTACCCATTGAGTAAGAAGTAAGGAAAAGTCCTTTAGTTGTTTCGATATCGTTTGTAACTTTGGGGTGGGTGCTTATTTGTAGCTTAGCGAATATAGCGAAAGCGAATTTTTTGAGCCTCATTAATTTGTCGAAAAAAATGACATGTGCTTTCAAAGTTACACTTTTTACTTTAGATGTCGACGCTTACATGGATTTATGTAATGTAGGGATTTGAGAAAATTGGGTTATAAAAAATACATGAATTTAAATGGATTTTTATTTATTTTTACTTTTCCAAAATTAATTATCAAAATTTACATTTAATGGCAAGAATTAAAATATAAAAGAATTAACTTAAAAATGTACAAGTAAATCTAATTAGTCATTAACGATTAGAAGACTTGGCGATCACAAATAAATAAGGCACCGTAGTAGGTATTATCAAATTAATTAATAATATGAAGTAAAATAAAGCCTTAGCCTAATTAACAGTTATTATTCTATTCTCTTAAGAATACAAATTACAAAAACTACAAACTTCTTTCCTATACAGTCATATAATATTAAAATTACTTACTAATTTCATGCAACAACTGTGCGCTTAGTTTACAAAATAGATAAATAATAATAATATCATAGCCAAAACTGCAAGACAATGGCCTACGTATGTTACTCTTATTATTTATTAAAAACTTATGATTTTTGAAATAAATCATTCTACTTAAGATTTATTTTAAATTCAACCAACATAATCAAAAACTTGAGTGAATGAGTAAATAGGCTTACAAATTACATGAATTGATGGCTGATTAATTCTAGTAATGCACATATGAGAATATTATACTTACAGAATGTTGTTATGACAAATCCTGACAAATGCTGATAAAACAAATCCTACTAAAAAGCTTTATCAAATAAATGTACAAGCTTAAATTATACTGGAATGCGAAATTACATAATTCTAAATTATTTGCTCGGAGGAAAGTCTAAAGTAGTATAAGAAGGTCTAGTTCTGGGTACGGGTGGTCTTCGAGGTCTAGGGTGGGTCTTGCCTCCTTCAGCGTTGCCGCTTATACCTGGCTCGCCTTCCTCGGGCAAGAATGGAGCTCTAGGACTCAACACCAACGCTTTGTATGATGAATGCGAGTCCGCTATACTTCTCCCATCTCCCTCATCTCGACGTGAAAGTTCAGAGAAAGGAGAAACGGATCTTTTCTCAATCCCGCTCGGTCCAGGTGTCTCGTCTTTCGGTTTTAATTCGTAAGCGTTTTCCTCTTTCCTCTTCGGTTCTGCTTCCTTCTTGTACTTCGTTTGTCTTTCGATTATCTCGGCAGTGGTCAAATCTGACCCTTGAACATCGGTTTCTAATGGCGGTGCCGATAGCCAGGGCCTCGAAGCGTTATTGCTGCACCACCGTTCCTCTGTTTCACTTGTTTCCCCCAAGAGTCCTAATTTCTCCAAGTTTTGTAGAAGGAGATTTTCACTAGAGCTAGCCGCCCTCATTTCTGTTTTTGATTCTTCAGCTAAAAGCAGTTCAGCTAAGGGTGGAGCTAGGCCTAAGCCGATGTTTCTTTCGTGGTAAACTTCTGATATGGTAGGAGTTAGTTCGCCACTCATGTGGCGCACTTGGGCCATAGAGTCCCGACTGCTGGTTCCCATTTTGGGTCGAGGAACTCTTTTGGAGGTGGAAGGTTGGGGTAGCGGCTGGTCGGTCTTTTCTTCTTCTGTTCGACGAGGCTGCGCGGAAGCTAAGTCGTAGAAGGCATCTAGATACCGCGCATGTGAGTGTTCTGGTCTTCTGCGTAATACCGTGTCGTGGCCGGAGCTCTCCCAGTCCGAGTCGTCGGACGGTGGTCTCCGGGTGTAGAGTGTTCGTATTTTGGTTTGATGTGCTAGTGCTAAGGAGACGTCTCTAGGTGGCACTGCTGACGGTTGAGGAGCGGCCGGTGGTGAGGGTGTAAAGGCCGCATCACTTTCTCCTCTGTATCTTGGTGGAGGCGGAGCTGGCGGTGGGGCAGTTCTACCGTCTGGTTCACCACGACCGACTTCAGTAGATGACGATGATCCTCGCACGTACATTGTGAAGGCGCCTCCGCATGAACCCAATGGGAGTGGTGGAGGTGGTACTGATGAAACACTTTCTTCTGCAAAAATATTGTATTGATTTGAATCCTAATGTGTAAAAAGAGTATAGATAAAGTATCTTAATGTGAAGACACCACAGTTAGTATACTTACGTCTATGCTGTCTCGGGGGTGGTTCTCCATCTGAATGCGGTTCTAAGTCACCATCATCAATGGATGCTAATGACTCCACGCTCGAACTCGACTCTAAGCTAAGACTACGTGGAGCTTCTTGTGTATCTGAAAATATATCTGAAGTTATATAAAGAACTGTATTTTTATAATATTAATGTATACTCAACTACAGAATTAGTACATACCGAATAAGGCTAAAAGTGCCTGTAATACGAATTGGATATGTCGCCTGTTAGCTGTCTTTCCGGTTCGCAGAGTGACCTCATCTTGGCCTACTTCAGCCAGATCAAAACCAAGAGATGCCAGAAGTTCGTGGCATCCATTAACACGCCATAACCTGAAAGCAAGGCCGATCAAATGGATTTTTATTATTTTTTATTTTTTGGCAAATCGTTAATAATTATTTTCTTATAGGCTTCAGTCAGAGTCATCATACCTAACATTTACTGCAACTTCAATTGAGTCCGTATCAGAGTTCTTGACGGAGAATTGTGAAATGACGGATCGTATTACGCCAATGATGTCATCAGCTACATCCCCATTCGAAATCAGTTTAGTTAGGGCTTGAAGTGTAGTCGGCGTTAACCCTAAAATGAAAAGTTTGGTGATTAACTTTTGAAACATGATGTATAATATAATAAAACAAAAGAGCATCATGATCAGAGTAAAACTTTTTGCTTTCGCTTTTTGATAATTAAATAATCTTACCTAATAGCGCCTGAAGACTAGCTGAACACTGTGTCAATCTTTCTTCTGGATCACTTTGTGGGAAGAATACACTTGATGGAATTCCATTTGCTGCTGGCTCAAACCTAAAAGAAAAGTAGGAACTGAGTTGGGTTCTAAACTCCATACAAAAATCAGCAGGGCAAGCATGAATAATTTGCGTAAAAGTATTCGTATAGAGAGTGCCTCTATTGACGTAAAATAAACTAAATTCGGCAGGCATCACTACACTATGATGTAATCGTGCAGTAAACGTATCTTATGAGCACACGAGCACGAACCTTTCTTTGACGTATAAAAGCGTGGGTGACGATAGCTGGCTATCGTAATCGTGAAGTAAACTCGCTACGCTTACATTACGAATATTTAAAAGTTCGTACTTGGGCTACATGCAGTAAAGAAAGAAGAAAAGTATGTTACCTGAAGCCTACACTCATAAGTAGTTCTCTCCAGCCAGTAGCATTGCCAGCTTTGTTCTCGATGCTCTTTTGTGTCGTATACATTGCGTTCTTTTGGCCACGAACTATCCTTTGCAGTGATTTTTCAACCAAGTGCAGACACACTCGTAACGCATCGCTATAAAATATAAGCTCATTAAACATTATACTTCTCAGGAAAGTAATAATATTTCTAAAAAGCCAAGGATTGCAATCATATTTTGGACTCTGTTAATGAGCACAGTATAAAGTGACATAAATTTCTAACAAAAGATATGAACCCTTCAATGGTGCTAATAGCTAATTCATATGACTAACCGGCATTTATCAGGAGCAGCCAGCAGTTCACAGAGCGCTTGGCCCATGAGTGCCACCTTGTTGCTGAGCCGTACATTGGCTCCTAGCAGCACCAGCCCTGACCAGTGAGCTGGGTGGGCGAAGTGCTTCGTGTGGCGCACTGTCTGCATCGCATCGCCAAGGGCCCTGGAGATAAATATTGCAGTCCATATAATTACGGGTTCTATTCGGTCATAAGAGGAATGGCACTAAGAAATCTACCTGTTAGAAGTGATACGTGCCTAAACAACGCTTCTTTCTTTTGATCAAACTTTTTAAGACAGCTGGGTTCAGTAGTAGGTACATATACAATATAAGGTGTTTTTCTATAAACGGGTAAACTTTAACAGAACTTCAAATTACTTCAGAGAAACCGGGCCCTATCATTTTTATTTCATAAAAACGGGCTAGTTTTTTTTTTTTAAATTTCCTAACATAACAATAAAAATATTTTTAAAAGCATCCTGTGTCTAGTCTGAAACATCCCAACGTCATCACCTAAGGAAATAAGGGAAAAGAGAGAGAGGTGATGACGTTGGGATGTTGGGATGTTTAAAAAACTGCAAAAACAGTATTTGCTCCGCAACAAGAAGTATAAGTAATGACAGTTTCTTACTTGGCCACTCTGCTTCCTTGCAGCAACGCCGAATACAGCGCTCTATACAAAATCTTTGTAGCTGTATCCTGGGGCGCGGGCCATAGAGTCACCAGTATCGCTTGAGCTCCCGCCGCCAAAAGCGCTCGGCAAAGGCGCGAGATGCCCTCGCCTGCTGTGGTCACGTCTTCGGATTCCTCTGTGGTGGACCCTTGGAGGGCTGCGCTTGATGGGGCGCAGGATATGACGACCTGAAAGAGGTTGATTACTATAATGGTCTGACAAGGGGTGAAAAGATGGATAATTATTTCCTTCAACCAACTTTAGAGGATCTACAGTTTTAATATTGGACACTGTAAAACGATGATGGGACTTACCAATCTGGCTGTAATCTTTAAGTTCATGATCTCCGTTGCAGTCAGCATAAATTCTGACGCTGGGGGTAATTCTTCATTGCTTGGAGTTATTTCAGCGTCTAAAAAAAAACGATAGGTGAGTTTATAAATAATACCGTTTTAAAGCTTATCCCCGTTCACGAACGTTTAATTACTTATTAACAACACTTACTTTCTTCCTCATTTTCAGTAGAAACATCAGCTGCTCCGCTTCCGACGCTAGTGTTCAGAAGACGTTTGGCTTGTGAGTCAACCTGCATCCAGACAGAATATATTACTTTATCATTATCATCATAGATATAAAACGTGTCATTTTTTATTGCAGGCAGCAAACGGTGCATAAATAATACTGACCACTTCTCCAGGACTGAGCACGATGGCGGGAGTCTTCCAACAGATGTGTGTCGCAAAATGTATACACTCTGCTTGGGGTAGTTGCGCCAGAACTGCTTCTTTTGATGCCTAGAAAAAAATGATCGGTCTTATAACAGTAAGCGTACTAGGCTCTACGTATATTTACGGTTTTTTTTCTACACGGCCAGTATTTATGAATTTTGTTTTGGCCAGTTACCTAGAATTTTGTTTTCGGCCAGTATCTAAAAAATTGTTTTCAGCCTATACCTGATAGTCCGTCAGCGGAGTGACCCTCAGCATGTCAGCGACCAGTTCAGCCTCTTTGAGCTGCGCGTGGGCACTGGCCCATCGAGCGCCGCCCACGCGAGCACCCCCCACTACGAGGCACCGCATGCCCGCCTCTGCTGGCGCGTTGGTACCAGATGCTGTGCCTGCTGCGTTGCTGCCGGCTGCTGATGCACCTAGGTAAATGAGTTGTGTATTTTAAGTGCAATAAATTACGAACAGTTTTAGTGATTTCACTTCTAGATAATGATGTAAATTAATGTAATATCATTTTTTTCAACGTTTAAAAAGGCTTTACAATATGTACATGGAAAGGTTTACAATACAGGATTTAAAAAAAAAATTGACCCGTGAATTTTTTATTTCGAAATACGTT